>DWLI01000651.1:0-19603 GCA_018249915.1 Cecropterus dorantes dorantes | reverse complement strand
AAGATGGAGTAAAGCATAATGAGAATTCTAGAATTACGCCTCTGGCGGATAGTAAGCCACTTAAGTTGGCTGCGAAAATGAGAGATGTGGTCATATTTACGAAGGCCAAATATAAACCGGATACAATTATTGAGAAGGCGCTCTAGTTTATTGAGAAGGACTTCGGTCAGGTCTGGGTAACACACATCTGCATAATCGATAATAGGCAAAATAAGGGAATTTACAAGTAATAATTTAGTCTTGACAGGAAGAAAATGCTTAAAACGATATAACGATCTCAACGCGACGTTGACCTTACGGGATAGCTCAGTAACTTGCACATTCCAGGACAAGGAGCTGTCAATATGTAGGCCAAGATTCTTCACCGACTCTGATATCAGGATATTACTACCATTGTACATGATTGCAGGTAACGAATTACGATTGATCTTGGCCAACAACCTAGAACTACCAATGATGATAGCTTGACATTTGGCTGGGTTGACTGTTACTATCCTAAAATGTACACAGAACTTCCTCCATGAAATTAATTAGCAGGAGTAAAACGCTTGTTTTACTCCTGCCGATAAACTATAGAAAAGGATCCCACAAGTTTGAGAGTTCTTCATAAAGTTAAAAGGTTAGTGTAGACTAGTACCCTTGTTGGGAGATCCTTTCAACAATGTTCACATTATCCCCTTCATAGAGGTTAGTCGATAAATGGCCACTTTTATTTTCATAAAAATATCAAACACTACATGAGAGTGCAATAAGCGTAGGTCAATTACACCTACAATTTATTTTTTAAACAAAATAGCATAGTAGATAAATTGCATTTTTCTAAACACATTGGCTTATTTAATGCTGTCAGCTCAAAGATTAGCGTTTTATTTTGTATATGAATCTGTGTATATCTTTGTTCGTATAAAATATTTAAATTTGTAGCGCTATTTCGGTTTCCTCTATCTTCCTTAAAAGTCGTAAAATAGTGCAAAAGTCGTGGGGACACTTATTAATTAGTAAATATGTATTGTAATATGTTTATTATAATATGTAATAATAAATTCGTTTCAAATTACCACACTGGCACGTACAGTTAGCAGCGCCAGTCACTAAGAAGGGACTCAGTGAGGTTTCACGTCAATTAAGTAAATTATATGGACTTCAATTGTTACTCACGTGATGGTCATCTATGTAACAATTAGAGCCTGTGTTTATCTGTCAACAAATCCAATTAGACCAGAAATTTCATCAAAAAATGATCAACCATGAACGCTACCCATAAGCCTTAAGGAGGACCACGTCAGGTAAATAGGTATATTATGATTGACACACGTTTAAAACCAAAACAGCTGCGCTACAAAGCTATCTCTTGCTCGCTTGCACTTCAAGTACCACGGACTTCTAACTTTTATGACAGGTACACCATCTGACTAGAAGTTTTGACTAAAACCCCAAATTTTATGAACCCAAGTAATTATTTTTAAGATTATTTGCAATTTATTTAGTTTTCGCTCGGCTACTGAGCATAGAAGTAACTCACCCAAAGCCAAAGACCTACGTAATATCTAATATCCTGGCCTACATTTATCTTGCAAATTAAAAAGACGTTTAAATTTATGATGTACTCGTACGATATCAACTAAATATTATTTTTAGTGATTTTCTTAAAATTTCTCATCCTATGGATACCGTATTTAGATCAATTAATTCCGTAAATACCTCGATAACTTTGACGTAGCATTTTTTTATATATTTGTAATAGACGAGTCGTACGTTGGAGGTCTTCAGTGCAACCGGTAAATGATCGCTGTCGTCTATAGCAATAAACACCTAATAATAGGATTAAAGTTCTCCCGTGGTCTCCAAAAATCGTTCATAGAAGTACCCTTACACACTTTAAAGTAGAAAACAGCAGCATTTCGCCTATCATTAAATTATAAATTGTAGCGGTAGTATATCTGGAGTTAAAGCCACACCCGCTTTGCAAGTCCGAAATAATAGTTGCGTGATGGGCCCAATGATAATTGGCGGCCTAAAAGCGAGGCACAATATTATAAAGATTTATATTTCGCTGCCGATGATCAGACGTATGCAGTCTATTAGCTGGATCCAAAAAGTCACCAACGTTCAGGTTCTGCAACGGGTTGACCAGGAGCATACACTTATGCTCTTGGTGAAATGGCGGAAAGTCTCTTACCTAGGTCATTTGATTGGACACTAGCGATACGAGCTGCTCCAACTTATTATGATGGGCAAAGTTGCCGGAAAGAGAAAGGTCGGAAGGAGAAAGAAGCCAAACATAAAGACGACTTTAATACGCTGATTGCCAACCTTCAGTAATTGGAGAGGCACTCTATATAGACCTTATATCGATAGATAATAACTAAGCTGAACTTTTACCTAACGTTATAGAAACAAAGTTTGCGTAGAGCAGTGGTTTTTGCATTCCTAGAAGAGAGAAGCTGGTCTTCTGGTGACCTCTATGTAGACTACAGCCTGTAGAAAATCCAACTCATAGCCGTAGCAGCTAAGGTGTGTTTTTTACTTTCAAACTTTCCATCGCTCACCTTACTGCAATCAGTTCCGTGTGTAGGTTTAATTTTTAAAAAAGTATACTTTTTATATTTGTACTTTCACTTATTTAGTAGACATCATGCACTCATGCAGCATATTGATTAAATTTACAAAGAAACTACGCTCCAAAATTATTTCATTATAAAATTAGTTGGTTTTACGAAATTTACTTTAAATTGCCAATATAAACTTCTATGCTTTTTTGTAATATGGAGGTAGCAACCGATCATGCTTTTCACCTGATAGTAAGTAGCCACTGCCTCGCATCGGTAGGAAAACAATCCCAGGTACGATCAGAGGATTCAAAGGTTTACCCGAGGTTAATCACAAATACATTGCTTCTCCTGAGGACTAAGTTGAAACATTCAAAAACATTCATAAAACAAAATTAAAATAAAAAAAATTCAACATTAATTCTCCATTACCGCACCTCAGACCAGAACAGGGCAATGCATTAGAAAATTATGTGGTATCTTCTCGTCCAAAATATCTGCGCCTGAAGTCGAAATTATTCTTGAAATATGTGCTGCCAGTGGTGACCTATAGGTAGCCCTGAAACGTGGTATTTTCCTGTATAGTAAGACCATTCACAGGCTCCGAGTCGCTCAGCGGGCTATGGTTAAAACTTTGCTACCAGACATGATTCGCAACAATGAAATCCGTAGACGAAACTAAGCTTACCGACATAGCTCTCAAAATTAACAAGGTGAAATGGTGGGCGACATCGTTCGAAGGACCGATAACCGATGGGGAAGAAATGTCCGCGACCACGTTTAGACGTGGTCGCGGACATTTCCCCAAATGGAGCACAGGTGACCTAAGAAGAAACTGTTGATTCAGAAGGCACAGGACTGATTGGAGTTGCGCCATTTAGGGGAGGTCTATTACGAGTGGAGTGGTTCTCGAAAGGCTGATGGATGGATGGCCCTCGTTGCAACAAAATCTTAAATATACGAGATCTACCATTATAATTTGGATATTATTAGGCAGTGTTAAAAATGTTTTGGTTCCTATTAAAGTTAAAATAATATTACTATCTAATAGTTAAATTTAGTAGAACACTTTATAATCCGACTCTTAAGACACCATTACCACACGTATTTTTGTTTTAGAACAGCAGTGATAGGTGCTGCTTGGTGAGACATACTTTGCTGAAATCTGAAGCTTTTTAACAATGTCCTCAGGAGTAGCGACGCTTCTGGCCTTGATTACAGATATTCATGGGTGAGAGTAGCCAACCTTTTTATCAGGTGGACTGCTTAATCTATTGCTGTACATTACTGCTTATAAGATATTAAAAACTTTCTGGTAGACAGGTAGCACTAACGTATGTCCTTTTTTGGCCAATGTTGGTCAGATTACATAAATGGTAGGTATAAAATAATCATTTTATATATTGTTAAACAGTGATTAAAGACAAGAGGAAAACTCTAGTTCAAATATTAACTATACTTATTGTTCCAAAGATTCATGTCTTAGTTACTGTGCAACATGATGCTAAGATTGCTAAGTGGCACATCATTCGTTACGGAATTCGCATTTCTTCGTAGAATGTATGCCAAAGATATTTCAAAGCGGAACATCGCGCCGAAGCGACATATATACAATTTACGTAAGAAATCGTAGTTTTTTTTTACGTAAAGTCAAGATACATTTTCCGATTTTATATAAAATCTATACGTAGGTACATAGTAAACTTTCAAATTTAAAACGGTTATAATTTTATTTATATTTGGCAGTAGGTAGGTATTCGAAAGCGCTAGCTAATATTCCATTATAAAATACTAGAAAACTAGAAATATTTTTATATTTAAGAAGTAACGACGTAACTTTGTCTAAGTTCATTGCTGGTATAATGAATATTAAACTAATAATACACGAGCTGTTAGAACACCTTTCAGTCGTGTCATGTTTATTTAAAATACATTAATTCAAAACCTTTTATTTGAGTACATTTTTAATTTTAAATTTTTTAAAACATAAGAGTATTTTATTTATAGTCATCCATGGACCGTAACCGTAAGAATTAAATGGGATCCAAAGCCCGTATATTTAGTTTCTGGCATCTCAATATTTAGTTTAAAAATAATAATATACATCAATTTAATTATATTTTGTTATAATATTTATATAATTTTATTTTGATCCAAATTTTAATATTTTTTATTTATTGGGCTTGTCACTGGCAAACCCAAATAATCTATGGATTGACATAAACAAAATGATTATTTGATCGAGTTGTCTATGATATTCATCTATTTTCTACAGTCACTTCCTTTTTGTTCGCGCTTTTATAAACTTGACTTCCGTTATGTATTACAAATTTCAAGTAAATACGTGGGCTGTAAATATTGAATAGATACTTCAAATGAATAATTTAAAATAATCATGACATCAATATTATACAAAGTGTGTACGTAACTTGATTGAGCTTTTTATATTTTATAATGCGTAAATGTGGGCGAATTTAAAATATCGATTATAAAATTCCTACGATACGGAGTAAAATTAATATGGATGATAAAGTCATACCTAGGTCCTACCCATCAATGAGCACGATTATTAGGAATCCTTGATGTAGTTTATCATTTTGATTAAACTATTAAATTAAACTAATGAGCATAATTATTACTAATCCTAATTATGAAGTCAGTTGAGTTTATTATATCCTTAGAACAAAGAAATAGATTTTTCAGTTATTTTACTTTGAGATAATGTATAAACATAAATCTTGCATTAATTACTTTATTATTGTTGTACGCATTACACCTGGGCCACGTAACTTACATAAAGAAAGAATAATTTCTCTCGTAAAAAAGTATAATAGTTTATTCCATAGATATGGCAGTTTGATTTGTGAAATTAGGCTAGCTTAGTCTTGGTAATTTATTCTTATAGTTTTTATCTACTTTTAGATAAACCCTACATAATGTTGTATATTTTGGATTCTATGTAGCCCGCCACGTATAAAATATTATCATAAATTAATTTGTAAACAGCGTTTGTGCTCAGTAAAATGAAGAAATAAATTGATGGTTGGTTTAAAAATGCAAAATGAAAACCAATAACTTATATTATTCGATCTAGCCAACTATTAATTTATATATCAACGCAACAAGGCATGAAGTTGTAAGAATATAAATTTACTAGAGTAAGATATTATGCATTGAAAAATAATTGCAATAAAACAAAATACTTAAATGCATTTAATATTCAAACATTTATTAATTTTATTAACTTTACATTTAGTACTTTACACGCTACGCTAACCAGCGCGATACGTTGCGCACCTCTACACAAAACCGGTCGCCTAACGAAAATTCAAAAATTCGTTATATTTTTTATGGCTTCTTGATTGAGCGAGGGGAGGAATTTGGAGAACGACGGCGTCCGCTAGGGGTTGCTTGGTTTGCCGCCGCTTCGCGCCTGCGCACGTAGTTCGCGCCACTGCTACGTTGCTTGCAAGCCAGATGTTCTGAAAAGCTTCCTGCCTGTCGTCGTTTCAATGCTCTGCATTTTTATCAATTAAATATAAAATGTGGACTAGGGCTATCTTTTTGTTTTTTGTTATTAGTGAAGTATTTAGTGACTAATTTAAATATGTGTTCTGTAAACTGTGGCGTTTAATAGAAAATTATCGGGCGTCTCGATGTCCACGAGTTCACTCGAGACCAACAAAGCGGCGGACATTTTATTTTGAGTACTCGATAATGTAGCGTTTGCGTCGAAAACATTAAATGTCGTTTTATGGTTCTGAATTCGGATATCGTTCGCTTACACCTTTCGTAAGTATAACTATTTATTATTGGGTTATTAGTGTGAAATTCTCGAATGTTTGCACCGTAGTTTGAAAAGCGGTTATGTCTACGAAATACCGCTAGGTCGTCGATATTTTGGGGAAAATGTCGTGAAAAAAGTGACGTAAGCGTACCTGGACATCTCAGGTATCGCCGGGGACCTTTCGCATTACATAAAGCATGTTATATTTTATATCGACCCACTCCGCTTCGGAGGCTTCTCACTTGTGATTTCCGCGCGCGCGGCGCCCCTAACCTCTTCACTAATTGAATTGTGATGATTACGTTTTCTCGTAATGAAAAATTTATGACATAGTCATTCGGTATGTTAATGAAATTTTAATATCGTACAGCGATGCCGAGGGGGGTGAAGCGAGGGCCGGCGGAGGGCGAAGCTGAGGTGGTGGTACGGGTCGGGGCGTCTCCGTCGCACACCACGCTCCTGGACGACAGCCCCAGCCAGCCCATCAGCTACCACCTGCTCGACCACGGCTATGGCGCCACGCCGCAGCACCAGATCCGCCGCGAGGCGCCCTCCGCACCGCCCAAGACTTCTGAAGTAAGTTTATTCTGCCTGGTGGTTCATTGTATCAATTTTTTCGTGTCTTATTTAAGGGCCAATCAATTATGTGTTCCACCATGAGTGCAGGAATACTTTTTTAATATGTTTAGGTTATTAATTAAGGATTTAAGTAAGACATTCTACAAATCAGCTGTTTTTGCGTAAGGTTAAACTTATATGATTTATAGTGCCACATCAATATAATTCGCTTTATTTTTACCAATCAATCATAAAATAATATCCAAAAATTGACAATAGATTATAAAATAATATCCAGTTTGCCACATAATAGAATATGCACCAGAGTTCATTGAACTAAGTTTATCACCTAAAAAGATCTTTGTAGGTACTTAAAAATTGACAGATGAAGTTTGATCCTTTAAAGGACAGTCGCTGCATTGAATATTATTCTTAAATTATATTAGACGAGATATAAATATAAAATGCAATAGATGACATAAAAGATATCGCATTTAACTTGATCAAACCTTTTAATGTCACAGCGTTGAATGAGATCAAGCGCTTGAGCAATGAGCTTTAAACTTTAACAGTATATTACAACTTACAATCATTCGGGTACACAGTTAATCTAAATAAGCTTAGACTTGCTTTATGAATATACCATGCTTATAACTGTATTCATAAATAAAAAAAAATGATCTGTGATTAAAATTTTTAAGTGGGGGTTTTCCGAACATATGTCATGTGCTGTATTTCGTGTGAATAATTTAACTAAATATAGTTTGAACAGTTCACTAACAGTCTCATAGGACCTTGCTGATACAGTTATCCTATTTTCTTATCTTTGTATAGAATGTAAGTGATTTTTATATGGCATAGATAGGTATTGTGTAAATTCAGGTTTACGGAAATAGCATATCATAGTTGCATTCTCATGTACTTTTCCTGTAATGTTTAACATGTTTTTGTTCTAGCTTTGTATTTCTAAGCCTATTTCTTAATGGCTTTATGTAAAAAAACTTACTAAAAGAGTACAATAGAACATCATTTAGTCAGATGTCTCTTATCTCGCATTTTTAATTATTATAGTTCATTCTTAGTTATTTTGTTCTGAACTTGTCAATATAGCCCATGGACAGTTGTACCAGAATAGTTCTACAATGTCCGTATTGAACAGTTAGCATTTGTGCTAGTGTCGAAGATGAGTGACAAAAAAATTAGTAGCTTCTTCTATACTTTTTAACTATGTTTTTTGTTTCATCATTTTAGTGTGTTCTGTATTTTAAAAAATATATGATATTTCTTTTATTGGTCTTCTAAGTACCCACTCAATTTTCTACAAATCTCACAATTTTTGTTCTAGTTGGCATTTGCAATGAAATTCATGAATTCAGCATTTCTGTGTTGTATGTAGGTCTTTGGTGATTTGCAAATACTATCATTTAAAATATAATCTTGATCTTTTCACATTTCAAGTATAGTTATTTTACTTGTTATGTAAAAAAATGCCTTATAACTTATTGGGCATATCCTAATGCTTTATTGCATTGTCATTTTATTGATAAGAATAATTTGTTTGTAATTATAGATAGCTATAACATTATCTACACTTTCATTCAACATGAGAACAAGCTAAATTACTAAATCAGCTTGGTATTTTTTGTGTGTTTTAATCCACTGTTTGCAATCCATTGCATCTGAGGCAACAAATTATTTTATTTCCATTATGTTTGAATGAATTTCTTTTATGTGTACCCCATTCACTGGGGCAATGTGGGATTGTTTTAAAAACAATTCGTGGGGCATAGCAACCACGTAACTACAATGGGCAGATTATAACCCTCTGTAGCGTGGACGCGGAGAAAAGCGTTGCTTAAGCGAGATCGATCGGCGTGTGTGATGCCGGTCCGCTTTGCGTGAATTTGTTTTCCGTTACGCGCAAACCCGTAACTTAAATTCGACGCCGCCCCACCTTGGATCGCGAAAGTTTTGCTTCGCTCTCTCGGGTAGCTACCACTGTTCGGCTCCCGTCCGAATTGCTTCGGTGTAATACGCGAACGGGACCAACACAGTTGTCGTCGATGGATTCCTAGAGCTTAGCTATCACTCGTTTTGTTCCGGTCGATCTATGGTTACGGGAAATAATGTCGCATAATAAAATTGCACATATATTCCTTTGCTGTTGGTATTTATTTGTAAAAGATTGTTACATTACGTCGTTTATTACGGGAAATATTCGTGTAATTAATTAAACCACCGTACAATTCCTCTGCGGTTCGCATTATATTGTAAATTCTGTTTTATTATCTCGTTTGTGTCAAAGAAAGTTATTCGGCCCGAACGATGCCAAAAAGAGATACACCCTACGGCTACGAGGATATCAAATAAGGGGCGCCCGCCATTTTAGATGCTGTCAAATTTTCGGTTGTTCATAGGCTCGTGAGTGATGCTTCAACCCTAAGCATTTGATCCGACTGAAATTAAATCCCTAATTAATATTCTGAGTACGTCGTTCTTACGTTTCGTAGTTGTTGAAAATGATATAAACGTTTAGATTCTTTTCTACGCGACGGAATTAGCATCATGTACAAGATGATCGAGTTAATTAATGAATAGCTTCCTGTGTTAGGTAATTTTTCTTATCAGCGCAGTATGCCAACCGATGAATGAAGGAATCGTATATTGCTGATGTTATTCAAGAGCCCTATTGTTATGAAACAAGTGAAACTGCCAAGTGGACAGTGTCATGAATAATTAGTAGAGCGGGATCGTTTCAGGCGTACCTCTTGACGTACATCGATAGGTGGCAATGTGCCGAGACCGTCTACGGATGAGTGAGAGCTGTACTATTGCGTGAAACAGCTGGAAGATTAACCTTAAACTTGTGTTTTCGTGTAATTTAAAATAGCCGGCAACAAGTGTATATAGACAGTACACATGTTAACAGTTAGTCATGTCGCGAGTGGCGATCACCCGCGCGGCGTGCCGGGACGCCATGTGGCCGCACCACCATGGGGTCACGTGGCCAGGTACAGACATCCTGCGCGCGGCTACGTTGCGCAATTCAACTGTCATTGCCCTTATCGTATCGTTTTAACGGCGCAACGATTACCCCCTCGACGAACTTTGATACGGACTCGTAGCTTAGCCCTTTACGTAAAAACAACCGACTGAGTGGTATTCCGACTACTCGAATGAAACGAGATTAAATCGGTTTTGTTCTCATCCACTGTACCGGTTTATGTGCTATACCGACGATTTGCATTCATCAATTATTATTACTACTAGGATCACAGAGGAACGGATAAATTGATTATGATAATGGCGCTGGCGAATTTGTATTACAACAGGGGTGTCGAATTATGTTTTATCTTAGATGTCGGCGTAAGTGGCACATCTGCTCTGATTTACTCGATCCCACCGCTGCACCGTTCACAATAACGACCGTAGTTTGGGTAAATTGACAATGGCTCTGTCAGTTCCCTGTTAATAATAATAAAAAGTTTGAGATAAGAAATTGGCATTCTTTTGCTAGTGGTCCCTTCCGAGAGTCAGGCGCCTTTTGTGTTGATTCTAATTTATGTCGTGTATTGTGTTGTTGGTACCCTCCCCACACACTTCCTTGAAGGGGCTTTGGCCCCGCGCTGTTTCAACTCGAATTAGTTGCATCGGTCCTTTGAAAAATGCCTCGTGCATCGTCTATCCTCCGCAATTCTGTCTAGTTCGGTGCCGTGCAAAAATATACGCATTTGATTTGCAAAAATATTTCCGTTTTGTAGAACTATAGTGAGATTGGATAGTGTACATCTTCTTAATTATTAATCGATACTTTAGTAATAGTTGACACGTGTCGATTCCCATTATGTGGTCAGTGATGTGCAGTGACTGTTGAAATGGTTCTCGAGAAGTGTACATTGAGTACACTCCACATTAAAAATGACGTACATCGTTTTAAGAGTGAGTCGTGATATTTATCACGGATCTCTGCGGCAAAAAGAACAATGTTTTTTGCCACATTTCGTTTAGTTTAAGCAGTTTAACGATTTCACTGCCAGGTGATTAGGTGTCGATATTATATATTCATTGTAATTGGTTCATTAAGTAACGAAGTTTCTCAGATGTCGTTATTTCTTTGTGCTATTTCTTAATCAACTTTTTGGTCATCTACCTATCTTCGTGGTTTCTTGTTTAATGTCGAAAAATATTTCATTAGCTAAGTTTTGGGATGGGCTAGGCTGTAAGTAAACTACAAAAGAAGTAACAGCGTTGTCGTTAAACCTATAACTATCAAACTACTACTAATACAAAGCTATTAACTAGTACCAAAAACTTAGGTTATGAGACCTCAAAAGTAGGTGATAAGTTGTCACGAGGTAGACGTACCTAGCTAGACTGCGGCGATATCAACCACACCCGAGTTCATCATTATTTGTATAGATATATCAGCATATGTAAGGGTTTGGAAGCGCAGATATACTACAGGTGTTTCAATAAAGCAATACAGCTGTTATAGACTTCAATTAGGAAATGTCCTCCTGTCCTATTTGGGGTTGGTTACGGATGTCAATCAGTACACGATTGCCATAAGGCGCACTGCATGCCTTTGGTAGTTCTATTGTACGGCTGCATCTATTTATATGTGTATGTAGTGTATCTAATGCTAGGGTCTTAGCCCACTTTGCGAGGCCTGGAGCGTGCATTTGCTGTAGGAGGAAGGTACGGGTTAGTGGCCAACCCGATTCAGATGTTTTCATCGTTCTTAAGGCCTTTGCTAAGCTCTAACGATTGCTATCTAATGATATCAACCAGGACAGTTACATATCCAACATCCGACCACGCCCGACGCTCCTTTGTACATCTGTTACGATCTTTACATACGGTAGGGATACGCGCGTCTTACTTGTAATATTATACAAGGGGGTATTCCCTGTCGCGCGTGTTTTTGCCCGCACGCGCGTCTTATCTACATGCGTGAGTGACACTTTGTCGTTTCATACACATATGCACGCAAGACAACTGAGTTAATTGACGTGTGTGTGTGTGTGGGAAGCACGTGCGGGCATATCATGCGTGACAGGAATAGATTCCATGTAAGGATGCTAATGCGTGTGCTCTGTACAGGCGGTGAAAAGAAGACTGAACCTGAGCGAGAGCAGTTCAGGCAGTCAGGGCCACGTGGTGCCTATGAAGGCTGACTTTAAGACGCCCAAACAGAAACGCGTCAAGGTCCTCACGCCCTACAGTCGACCGTCCAGTTCTATGAAAAAATACACCGAACGCTCCAGGTACAATACTTTTCATCAAGGTAATAATACCTCCTTGTTAAGCTTATTGTTTAGTTTGATGTATAACCCAATACCGAATACATATAACGCCTGTATTGCTCTCACATTTTATACTGTTGAGTATGACGAAATGTGAATGATCACAAGTGATTTATAAGCGGCGAACAACTTGGAAGTCGGATGTAGCACGCCTCTCTTTCAAGTTTCAACTTCCTAATTTGGCCGTGCTTCCCTCCCGTAATTGCGTTAACGGAAAGAAGTTGAGTCCCACGCTTAGTTAAGCTTTTTGATCCCGTTTTACTTTGTTCCAGGTTTGACACGTCATTAGGTCTGCTAACTAAAAAGTTTGTCGCTCTACTAAAGTCCTCGCCCAACGGCGTACTAGACTTGAACATTGCGGCGGAACACCTCTCTGTCCAAAAACGTCGGATATACGACATCACGAACGTATTAGAGGGTATAGGAATATTAGAAAAGAGATCTAAAAATAATATACAATGGAAGTGTGGTGAGTTGGTTTTTATTAAAGCAAATGTACATACATACGAGTTATTTATTTTTTTATATTCATATTCACATATTCTTCATTCAGTCGCCATCATTATATTGACATGCAATCGTATTTCAATGAATACTTCGTAGTACGGCGTAGTAGTAACAATTAAAGAACGGCGTCATCACCTTTCTACGTCATTTGTGTGTAGGAATTAGTTCGAATGCCAGATTGTTCCACCATTGATTATATTATTATGTAGATAAATGTTTGATAATATTTGTTGGGGATTTTTAATACTCGTCGCCTTGTTAAAAGTGTACTTTGTTTAGTTACGTATTATCTGGTAATGGCCTCGATACGGCTCTCTAGGCATTGTCCTAATTAACTTAACAGTTTTTTGATACATGTTTCGAAATGTTCAAGTAATAGCCATTCAGCAAAGTTCGAGAGATATTTATATTTAGACTGTCTGACACTGGCTCCGCTTGTTTTCTATTCTCGTTGATTTAATAACGTAAATCGAACTTACAATATTTTTTAAGCACACGTTGTAATGGAAAGATTATAAATTTTAACAAAATGGATTTATGCGCAGTTGTCGTTCATAGTTGTCACAGGACGCCGGTGACATTAATATCCATTTAATGTTAAAAATGGATTTCAGTATGTTTAAAGGCCCGGTGAAAATGTCCTCATGGAGAAAATCTTATTTGTTTTAAAATATTTTGTTTATACTTTAGATTATAGTAATACATAATAGGAATATGTAAAATTCAACACTGCGAAAATACCAGCTTTAGAAAAAGGTCACACAAATATTTAAAAATGTAAAAATAAATACATACATAAATACATAAAATACATACATACATAAAATGTAAAAATGGTGTCGACGCCATTTTGAGGCGGACATTAAAACGTGTGCATGCGTCAAACCAACTCGTTTCTACTTACATAGAGATTACAAAAAAAGAAAATCTAATGTTGCTTTTTAAATATAAGTCAATGTTCAAATAAATACATTTCGTAAAGTTATTAGATTTTTTTTTTAAGATTGAAATTGGTAACAACAGAGCGTTGGCGTGGGTCTTCGCTACAAGCGAGCATTACATTTGTTGTGAGACCTTTCTTGTACTCATAGTTTTAAACCAGGGTTTCTCAAACTTATGCATCCGCGGACCCCTTTTTGAAATTAAAAACTATGGAGAAACCGTTTAAAAACACCTCCAGGTAGAGTACGATGATAATAAATAATTAGGTAATCATCAGATGGGGTCAAAGATATGTCATGTAAATCTATAAGATATTTGTCTTGTTCTAAGAGCAACTTTACTTTTATTTGTCGAATATGCGCTATTATCTAAGTAGCCGACATTACGTTATGTTTGTTGCGTACCCCTGACTATCACCATGCGTACCCCAAGGGGGACGCGTACCCCACTTTGAGAAACCCTGTATTACACAATGAGCAGATTTGGGTTGGTAGACCTCATACACTTGTATCAGAAAAATTAGGCAAATAATTATTAATTTTACGCGCACAATTAAAAAATAATTAAGGTCTGCGATACGAACTATAACAAATAATGAGTAGTTACTTATTATTACTGTTCATAATTCATTAACCGACTTCCTACGTAAGAGAGGTTATCTATTCGTCACGTATGGTTTTTTTTATTTTTTTTATAATCCATCCATTCCATTTCCACTAAACATAGTTTTCTTGTAGGGAAGGGGCGTTGACGTAATTATAGGGCAACATGTTAAACTGGATAGGTGCATAAAGTCTTAAAGGAAATTTATTTAGTATCATAAAATAACGAGTGATTGAGCAGCGCAATGCAGCGCGACTGATGTGTCGCGTGCTCACTGAGCGCTTGCAAGCACTCAGCCGGGCCTACTGCCTCTACACCGTCCAAGCGTTTTTTATTAGTTGATTTTTAATATTTAGATATTGTACGTTAATAAGTAAAATGCTTACAAAATAATAACAAAAGTATTTTGTCATCTATCATGATCATCACAACCCATTGGCTCATTGCTAGATACGAGATTGTCAGAAAGTACTGGATTTAAACGGCAGTAATTACATATGTTGATAGAATGCGTATTTCTAGAAATCTTTACATCTACCTTGTAAGGTCCCCACCCTTTAACATCGACTACCTTAGAACTTTAGGCTTTTCTAAGCCTGTCTTGTGTTCTACGTCCATGAAGGACCACTGACATTCAGTCGCTTAGCTACCGGTGGGCTAGACGGAGCAGTGCCCCGGGGCCTCCGAGCTCAGGGGCCCCTCGGACTCTTACTCGGTCTTACCAACTATAATCAGTATATAAATAAACCAGATTCCTTCATCATTTGGCCCTAGTTTATTATTTGCCCCAGGCCTTTGGTTATTCAGTTACGCCAGTGTTTACACTTTAAAAATATGACCTAGAAAGGTATTACAGGAAAAAATATACTTAGCGGGAAGCATTTCTTGTGTTTTCTTCGGGGGAGGGTTCTGTATGTCTCCGGACTTGTACATATGATCGCCTCGTATATGAGGCGATCATCTTAGATGTAAAAATTATATAGCCTATGTCACTTTCCAAACTCAGACGATTCAAATGATACGTCACAATTCGTCAAGCCGTTTGGGCTATAGTGTGTGTCAAAGAAATTGACATATATACATATATGTATACGCTCGAAAAACATTATCCTCCGTCTTACGCAGTCGGGTCGTTTTTAAGTTACTTTACGGTCCTATAAAATTGAATAAAAATTCTAGTAGTTTCTTAGCAGAAACAATTTCCACTAATAATTCCACAAATAATAATTTTAAGCAATTTCCATTAATATCTTAAAAAATATTGTTTGTTTCTCTATGAAGTGTTGAAATAGTGTCATGTGTTCAGGTGGCGGAGCGGGCGCGGTGCCGGAGGAGGGCCGCGCGCGGCGGCTGCGGCGCGAGGTGCGCGCGCTGGGCTCGCGGGAGGCGCGCGTCGGCCGCGCGGTGGCCGCCGCCGAGCACGCGCTCTCGCGGCTCTCGGCGGAGCACGGCGCGCGCGCCTACATCACCTACGCGGATCTCAGGTCGATACGCGACTTCCGCAACCAGACCGTCATCCCGATCAAGGCGCCGCCCGACACCAGGCTCAGCGTTAGTACTTTTTTTTATCAGACTGAAGTAACAAAAGATCATGCAGTCCACCAGTTGGTAAGTGGTGACTACCGCTCATGGACATCTGTAAGCAACTTCATATATAACAGGGGTCCTGTATGAAGTCGATCACAGATACTTTGCTACTTCTAAGGACTAAGACGGTTGCCTCATATATAAGTGAGGCGGCAACTACACCGTTCCACCGAAACGCAAGAACTGCTTCACGCTAGAAATATAATTGATACGCCTACCTTTAAATTATTATTTTACTCTTATGGCTCAAAACTCAATTTACTTTTATGTTGTTGAACGGATGCTTATTTAGTGATTTAATGTCATTAATTTATGTTATGTAGATTGACCTTTGAGTTTGACATTTGAGTATCGTACAAATCAATATTTAACTTCAGTTTTTGTTACATATATTTTTTGTAACACAATAGTTAAATAAAAATACAGTCGAATTGAGAACCTCCTCGTTTTTTGAAGAAGTTTAAAAACAAACTATATTGATGATCAAATGATTGATGATAATGATGGATGATCGTTATTTTTACTGCACTTGTTTAATTTTGTAATTAACAGTATATGTGCATGTTGCTTACAGGTACCTCACCCCGATGAAAAGGGCTATATGATTCACTTGAAGTCAATGTCAGGTGAAATCGAAGTTTACCTCTGTCCAAAAGAACGGCCACCGTCACCGCCGCCCTGTAAGTTAAAAAACTGAATTTTTGAGACTACAATAAACAAATTCATGTAAAATGAATGAATACAGAACTGTTTGCAATACTATTTTCTAGTTCGAAATATGTGTGGCAAGGCAAACACACTTAAATAAGATGGAATTTCTAATAGTTATTAATTTGAGACTACTTTTAGGTATGACTCTTGTTTTATTTGAAGTAGGTTTGAGATGCTCATAGTAACCCATTGGGCTCGTTAAGAGTCGCTACTTAACATCAGGTAAACAGTATGCTTTTATAGTATAGAAATAGCAAGCCACCACCTACCCGTCTTCCATGCATAAAAAAAATCAACCCCAGATAAAATGGTTCGCATAGATGCATTGCTACTCCTGAGGACTTAGTCTCGGATAAGTTTGTGTCCATAGCCACTCTTCAAACCAAATTATAGTAGCGGGTAGTATTGCTATTATAATTCAGAAATAAGTGTAGTGGTTGTGTGTTTGGAGTCAATCCATTATTGGAGTATTCGACCACGTTCCGTGTTTACTAGTTTAC
Organism: Cecropterus dorantes dorantes; assembly: GCA_018249915.1. Classification (NCBI taxonomy): domain Eukaryota; kingdom Metazoa; phylum Arthropoda; class Insecta; order Lepidoptera; family Hesperiidae; genus Cecropterus; species Cecropterus dorantes. Next base: position 2,553 of record DWLI01000651.1, on the reverse strand, counting down.
AATTTGTGCATATTGTCAATAATATGTTAAAATTATTATTTTATAATTGTGCTCACAGCGTCAGGGCTGCTGCCATCGGATCCGCTGCTGGAGGACAACAAGGCGTTCCTAGCACCACTAATAGCGCAATTACAATCTATGCCCTCTAGTTCCATCGCCTCGGAGTTCACGTGAGTATATCCTTACAATTTCTCATATCTTAAATTAAAATATTGTAGGATTATTATGTTAAAATTATCATTTGCTATTAGTTGTAATCTTATTTATCTGTTAAATGAGGGGCTACAAAGCTAATGGTCTGAAGCCGTGCTAATCGCGCATTTTATTTTCTGTATGATCTTTTTTGTTTGCCTGAAAGTCATTATTATGCAAAAAAGTTCTTTCCAAATTATAGACGGACATTTTATTTTAACAAATTTCTATAATTAACTTTCTATATTATAATATTATAAAGACGAATGTTGGTAAGAATACGCATGTTTGTTACTGTTTTGTGTTAAAAGTATTGATCCGATTAAGCTGAAAATTGGCACACGTGACATGGATTAACACAGGATACTCTTTATCACGGTAAATGAATAAAGCGGGCGTAGCTGCGGGTAAAAGCTAGTAATCTATAGGTTCATCTAACAAGTTTTTCCTTACGTCGTTACTATAGGACGCCGATAAAGCGCGAGCCGATGGAGTCGTCGGAGGGAGCGGAGGGCGCGCCGCCGGCGGGCGGGTCGCGCGCGCTGGTGGTGGCGTCGCCGTGCGTCACCGACCCCACGTTGCCGCTGGGCGCGCTGCCCGCCCACGCCGCGCACACCCCGCACCCCGCGCACGCCGTGCAGCCCCCTCACACGCCACAGGCGCCGCACCTCTCCACGCCCGACAGTCAGTATACTTGCTGTATGATCTATGACGTCACGGTCGTATAGGCACTTATTGTACGAAGTGCACAATAAGTGCCTCAAAATCAGTGTTTCGACTCACTGTCATATAACCATAGGCTACAGACGAGATGTTTAGTTGGTACACTTAGTTGACTAAGTAACCTGCTTACTTAGTTCTATTATCTGCAGATTCACATGATATGCCAGTGGCTATGGACATCCATGGACACAAACTAGTACGAGTAAACAAGACATGTTTCTAGAGTTAATCTGTTGCTTGTTTTGGACAACAGGAAAAAAAACTATACGTGCATAATTTGTAATAAAGTGTCTTTTCGCGCTTTTTTTGTCTCATGATCGGTGGAACTTTATAGTCAGAAATATTCGTCCGTTCTCAGCTTACTGACGACAAACGGTCTTAGCGCGTTATCTATCTCTATAGACATCAAAAATGAGATGACATAGACATGAACCATGGTAAACAAAGAATACCTCGTTCTATGCAATAATATTGATAGGCTTAATAATTAATAAGTATGCAGGGTCGTGCTACGAGAGACAAATATTTTAAGATATATTTTATAGAAAAATATATTTAGTCTAACGTCGTCTGACATGCACAATGCGTGTAAAAATTATTTACCAGCATATAAAAGTTGCATAAAAAAACCCTGTGTTTGACTGAAAGCCAAGAAGCTAGGTTTTATAAAGCGTGTGTGTTACCAGGCGGCGGCGCGCGCGGGCGGCTGCGCAACGCGCTGATCGCGGACAGCGACGACTTCGCGCCGCTCATGGGCGGCGGCCGCTTCCAGCTGCAGACCGAGGACCAGGAGTCAGGTACACAGCACATTATATTTACCGTGGTCTCGACTCTTCTTTCCGATCCACTTTTTCAAGAAGTTTGGTACACACCGCCTTATACTCTCGCTCTAAATCTATTTTGCCATGGTCTCCTTTCTTTCTAATCCACCTGTTCACGGAGTCTAGTACACGGCGCCATAAACTCTCGAAAATACTCCTTTATCGTCCACTTTTTATGTGACATGTCTAACGTGAGTTATTTCATTTGTCGTATTTCTTATTCTTAAATATCTACATTTTTTTATATTGATCATACGATCGTTATCTAAGAAATTTTTTTACTTGAAGTCACAAATAAATATCTTTTTAATTGGTTCTGGTCCGATAGATAACATTCAGCTCAATCTTAGTAATGTTATTAATTTTTCACTGAAAATGGCTGGTCCGAATATCATTTATGGTTCTTATTATATGAGTCTGACTTGTGACAAAAGCCAATATTCGGGTAATTTCTCTCTTCAATTTAACTCTGAATTAACTTTATAAACTTTACCACTTTGAATTAAGATGTAGGAAAAAACATATCTTGTAAGAATCTTTTAAATTATATATTTTAATTAAATGGTATAAATGTGCATTGATCTGCTTTTTTAACTATTACTGAATATGTTTTTACGAATAATATTTTACATAGAATAATGTGATAATTCACGTTAGCTATACCAACTACTTCTGTATTTTGGTCTGGAATAGATAAATTAATTCGAATATTTAGAAATAATAGGACAGTATAATCAGGATGACAATCTCAACCTTCTATTAATCCCATTATACACTTTTTTATGGTTGACACTATTGTAGCATATATTTTTTTCAA
>DWLI01000650.1:0-19605 GCA_018249915.1 Cecropterus dorantes dorantes | reverse complement strand
GTAGACAATCACTAAAATGGAATTTTAAACTGTTTCTTACGGTGCCTCCATACCAATCGATGCGCGACACTCGACTCGACTGTGGTAGCTAACGACGATTGAACCATCGTCGATTTATTATTTAGTTTACCATGGAACGTCACAGGTATCCTTTTAAAAAGTATGTGATGTCGTCTGATCCATCTCATCTCGTCGATCTAGGATCGTTCGATTGATGAGTGGACATCCTCTTAGGTTATTTTCATATCTTATCTTACGTTTTAATGCCACGATTTTTTTGTTGGTGACAAGCAATGTACGTCGACAACAGCAAGATACATACTTGTCTCCCGAGAGTGCCACGGAATTGATGGTGAGTCCGTAGTAGACGAAAGCGGCAGCCACCCAACACCATGCGACCACAGCGAAGCGCGCCAACAGCACACGAGACTTAACCAGGCTCAGCCACTGGTTCGTCGGCTTTGATGCTTCCTGGTTGGGTTCCTCAAGTATTACGCGTGTCAGATCTTCGTTTAGTGTTACCTGGAAATTAAACGTATGTTGGAGATATTCGACAATTGAATCTTCGTTACCCTAATAATCAAGGTCTTCAGGTGCTTGCAAAATTTTGTATCTTTTCGTGCAAATCCAATAGTAACCCAATATTACCGTTATTAACACTAATTCGTGCATTAAAAAAATGTGCGTACTGAGGTAATAGTATCATTAAGCATGAGGCAAACGTACGAGTATGCTTGAAAAGGCTATGAAAATGGCGCTGCAGTCATTTTCAGACATGTACTCCAATTTAATCAATTTACTGGGTACTAATAATGTTCTATTATATCTTTTATACACCACTTTGTTAAGTAAATAATATATTATGGTTATCGTTATTGTATTTTGAGTTTGCAAGATTCTAATAAACGAGTCATTAGCACCTTGTTCCAAGTAGCAATCTTCCGTACAGTGGCGAGAGCGCGTTGTGTGCGCGAGGTGGCATGCAGCCAGCGTACGCTCTCGTCCAGCAGTAGCCAGTAGAGCGGTAGCAGCAGAGCGGGCACGTGCGCGGCGCGAAGCAGCCAGCGCCAGCGCGGCAGCCGCGCCGCCAGCAGCGCCAGCAGCGCGCCGCCCACGCCGTACGCCACGCCCGTCGCGCACGCGAACGCTGCGCGCAGCGACGGACGCGCAAGCTCTACCACTGTACAAATATTCTAAAATTAATAACATTGCTTTTAATATTTCTTTAGATGGATAAAGTAGGAAAAAAATAATAAAATATATTTATTATAATTGTAACAGTCTCCATATTCATAATTGTTGCCATATTTTTACTAATTGAATAGTTCATGACATATATATGAAAAATAAATTATATGAAAAGAAATTAACAAAAATGATGAAACTTTTGGAGCGCCTATAAAGTGCAATATGGTAAATACAACTGCTGCAATGTGGATATCTAAAATAACACCACATAGTTTGGCTACTTGGGGTAGAGTCGAGATACCCCTGAAGAGTACGTTGAAATGCTTCTAATCTTAACACAGCAGCGCGTAAAAATATTGTTATAAGACAAAACGTTTCGGTGAGGCAGTGGTACCTTCGGTATAGAAGCGCGAAGGAATTTACTAATATTAAAGTGAGTGATGTGATATTGTCTTACTCATGACATACGCGGCGCTGTTGAACCCGTAGCCCAGCGCCGCCTCGAAGAACTCCATGGCGATGTACATCTGGTAGTTGACTGAGAACGACTTCACGAGGCCGAGGACTCCCGCGAACGCCGAGAAGATACAGAAGGCTGTGCGTCGACCCCATCTGGAAAATAAAATTATAAGACACCTTAAGTCCATTCAAGTAAAAAAATGTTTGACGCACAGACAAGAAAATGTATAAAAATTATATAAATTTCTATTATTATTTATTTTCAATTCCCCATACAATCTTTTTGCAAGTATATATGTTCTACGGACACTTGGGACTTTCATTTTATTATACCTACGTATGAACATATTGCTGATAAATATCTATTAAAAACGGGAATCACTAACCTACATTCTTCTAAAAATTGGGAACACGAAACGCAGGGAGCAGACAGTTGACAGACGCACGTATTGCACGATGAGAGATTATTGACATGCTGAAGAATGACGCTCTTACACTAAGGTGGTCAAGGTGCTGATGGCATAGTGGTATGGGCTTAAATCCGCAACAAGAGTCACCAAATTGCTGTTTTTCAAGTCATGGGCGTATCAAACATAAATAAGTACTTGTTTTAATGATAACTTAAATTTCAAAGGAACCCTAAGTATTTGAAAGTTCTTCATAATTATGTCTACCGATATGTACTTGAGTGTAGTGTTGGGTTATGGTTACAAGTATTTGCATTCCGCAAGAAAACATATGCCTAGAAATGTCTAGTAATGCGTTAATGATGGCTATAAAGAATAGATCTTTTAATAGATACGTAAAAAGTAGAGATAAGTTAAAAGTCAATGTTTACGAGGTTTATGTCACCTTCAGCAGGAAGATAATGTTAGCTATTACACATTCGCTGTTCTGGTTCAGATTGTACTGAGAGAGGAGACACTTTTGTACAAGGCATCTAAACTTAGTCCTCAGGAGTAACAACGCATTCGTGTCCGACCTCGCGTAGGACTCTAACCTTATCTGGGGCTGATTATAGATGTTGTTGCGCCGGGAGTCCTTTACCATCAGATGGACTGTATGCATGCTTGTTATATGTATATGGTAAAAGTTTACCCGTCGGAGATGTAGCCTGTGAGCAGCAGCGCCAGCGGCAAGGCGGCGTTACGCACCGTGCCCACCAACGTTCGCTGCCACTCCTTGCACGCCATGTCGAACTGGAATTCCCAGACAATAAGAAAGGGAAAACAATGTCTTGCTCTATCTTAAATCTCAAAAGAGTTATGCTTTGCTAAATTCAGCCAAATTATTTGTTTATTTATGTTATGTTTATTTATAGAGTTCAGGTATGAAAAGTCTAAGTGCTCTTGTTACCTTATGGTGTCAATGTTCGTAGGGCTAATAGTACTTTATATTAAAGTTAGTTCACAAACACGGTTCCGAAACCGAAGGAACGATTCTTTTGTTTTTTTTCAATCTCGGTATTTTTTTTTTACAATCGAGTGTAGTTTGTTTGATATAACATCTAATACTTGGATCATTTAACTATTCTGAACAAATGTTAAATGTATTGTTAAGTCCTAAAGAATGTATTTAAATTGATATTGTACTGTGGTATAGTTTCATGCTTCGTGGTAGGTAAATAAAATACGGTCGAGCAAGGGTATTTGACCGTATGCATATAGTTATAATTTTAATTTTGTTTCTTTTTATGTTATACCGAACGAAAGATTTTCTTTTTTTTTATTACCAGCTAAATTTTCAATAAAGATCTACCAAGATTTAATATAATCTGTTAAATTACAATTAAAGCGTTAACATGAGATTGACCTCAGCATACGTAGTGTCCATGGACTCGTAGACAAACATATCACACTCGATGGTGTCATTGGGGTGGTAGCGGTCGCGGTCGCAGGTGAGCGCGCCGGGCTGCAGCGGCGCGTAGCGGCGGCACCCCCCGGCCGCCTGCAGCGCCGTCGCTGACGAGTTCGCGAACTGCACATCCGATGTTCCCTCGCATTCTGGGATGATGCATCTGGAAATTGAAAAACATACGATCGACTATATTGTTTTTTAAAACATTGAAGTAGAATTTGTAGAAAAGCCTGTATATAAATACGATACGGGGAGAATCAGTATGGTTTGAATGGAGAGCTACGCTACAGCTATTTTAAGCGTGAAGCAGTCCTGTGTTTTGGGTGAATGGTGTTGATATCATCTGAATTACATAACTAAGAGTTATATTAGTACTTTAGAGGTGCAACGTATGTATGATAGGCTTCAAGTACAACCAGTTCTTGGAAATGTTCACAGATGTCCCAGCGGCACTGGCAATAGGCGCAGTAGTCACTTCTATTGATATGGACTGCATCAGAACACTACGCACTAAGTCAGTAAATAAAGTAATATAGTCAATTGTTAGATTTATTATTTCCATTATTTTACATTACATGACATAACGCGAGCCTTACCATTACATAATATGTATATAGCGATGTAATGAGATAATACTTATATTTGTTTTATTGATGAATGATCTCATAATAGGTCATTTATCTATGAACGTCGGTACTTGCAGCTGAATACAATAGGCAATACATTAATACAATGAGTAATGAGCCTCTGTCTTCTTGCTCTATCATAAGATACCTATAGTGAACATGTTTTTATACTAAACATGTAAATATATTATTACAAGCTGTCCGGATAGATTTCGTCTTGTCGTAACGATGAATTTTGAATTTGAATCAGTAAGACTAACAGTTATGTCGAACTAAAGTCTTTATCTTAAACGTATCGCATTTTTTTTCGTTTTTAAGAACCTTTTTCTGACAATTACAATCAACATAAAAAAGAATACCGAAATCAATCCGGGCATTCATGCGTGATGCAGTGACCAAGAAATAGGAATTTATTTTTAAATGTAAACAGAAGAAGCCTGTGATATATGATAATTCCAGCGCTTTAGTATTTTGGTACCGGCTGATAGCCGTGTCCTTTTATTTTGATAAGAAATTTAAAACCAGTGTACGTCACAGATAATTCGCATTCATAATGTAAGAGCACAAATAGGGACAATTATTATTCATAGCATAGTTACACATCAATTAGATCAGGCTTTCCCAGCCTTTATTTCGCCGAGCCTCCCCGACCCAAAAATAATATTTCTATGCCCTTAGGTAAGTTTCACCCAAAATAAGAACTGCACATTATTATTAATTGAATTATTTGTTTTTTTTTGCTTTTTTTCCTGAGATCCATTTTTTTCCTGAAATCGTCATATACCCTTTCTAAACCTAAAAATCCCACATCCTCCCACTTCCCTATTCTCGAATCACCCGTAACTTACTGTTGCTGATATTTTTATTATATTTTCTTCTTATTTAAATTTTCATCATGTTTTCAGATTTTATGGGTTTTAGTGACTTGGCAGATGGATGCAAGTAGGAAGGTGGCAGGGAGCGAGTCACACGTCGTGTAGTGACTTATAGAACAGGAGTACAGTACAGGAGTACCTACTGGATAATATATTTTTTTATGTAATCGTACATATTACATACACACCACGCTGATATTTCTTTACGCCTCTCTAGGAGGGCGTGCCCCCCTGCTTAGGAAGTCCTGATATTAGATTCTTCTCAGAGAGTTTTTGATTTAGAAGATAAAAATTAAATAAAGTTTGGTTTCACATTGCATGGGTTATAAATATTTTTTGTCATAGGGTTAAGTGTACGGTGTCCCTGTAGTACCGGGACCAGAATAGGGCTACGGTATCCTCTGCCTGTCAAACCGGTATCAAATCGTCCAGTTAAGTGACCCCGTGAAGGACGGTGGCATGTGTAGTCGCATGTCATCGTAAAAGCCAGAAGATTCGGTCTTACCAGGAAAGAGCCAGCTAGTGGCATTGCGCTTGGAGGACTCCGGTTGCGTTCCGTCGGAGATCCCGGAGTCCTCCACACAGCGCTGAGGGCGGCCACCGAGGGAGTTTTAGTGTGGTAAAAATCTCACATAACTCGGCGTCGCTTCCACGCCGTCGAGTACCTTTTGAAGGTTTCCCCCTCGAAATCAAAAAAAAAGGGTTAAGTGTACGTAAGTCAGGGTATTGGAACCGCCTGTTTCTCTTGGTGATGGTTGGACTCGCATCAAGGATATGGAGAACGCCGTCAAGATGGTTAGGTACATATTGGATTAAAATGGATGGACAAAAGTCCATTAATTCATTTCATAATTGATTACATCGTATAAGAGGATGTTATTTTTTGTCCCAATGTTAATATGAGAGATGGTTTAATATTCAAACAGGTTAGTGACTGGCGCTATCGCACGGAGCCGCCAGATAAGATACTGGTGAACGATGAGAAAAACTCAAGAGCTCCAGCGGGCGGGATTACACTATCTGAGTCAATCTGATACACGTTTACTGGTAGCCTTTTATTAGGTAAATGGTATAATATTGAAGGATGAATCCAAAATAGCTACATTGATATGAAATTGCCAAACTGAAAATAGTTTTAACGTCAAGGCTTTTAAGTATGGACAAACGTAGATGTTCTAGTCGAGTTAAGGCTATTTATAACCATATTTATTCTGCGATAAAAAGAAGAATAAACCAAAAGTAAAGTAGTTGACTAAAATGAGAGGGCGCCGCATTAAAATAGACTTAATAAAAATATTTCATTAAGAAAAATATTAAAAATACGCTATATCACACAATACAAATCCTAAAATAATAAAATTAAGTCGTAACTAATACATAGTTGAGATATGAATACGTATGTATAATACCGATACCAATATTTTATCTTTATTGCGGAGTAAACTCTAACATTTATTTTTTAAACGGTTCGTGGTAGATGATACCTACGCTAGGTAGTTATCAATAAGTTTGTTACTTTTTGTACATCCTAAGTTCAGTTCAGAAAGTATGAAATGCTTCAGAGCGCGTATAACTAATAAGCAATATGCAATAAATAGTTTCACCTATCAATCTTCTGCTTATATTATCAGATTCAGACTATCTCCCTATCTTAGACTTGTCAAAACGAATCATTTCATTCTAAATAAGTTCCGCCAATAGGCAATGGATAGTTTCCCTATCCATTTCATGGCTCCATCGTCAAACCCTTCTTAACAAACCTACTCAATGGAGCTTGTAGAAATAAATCACATAAACAAACACGAGGAGTTTACTCATAATTTCTGAAGAGTTTCATCATTTTGTATTTTACTCCATTATCTGCGGACCGAGCGATACCAAATTATTGTACTTTGATCTGAACTATCCTATTATAAGATATTAAAAGTATAAGTATAGTCACTATACGACTATTAGAAGTATAACTAAAATATTAAAATTAATTTATAAGATTTTATTATACTGTTTGTTACTTAGTTGTGTGATGAATAAAAAATGTGATCGAGACATGTGGAATTATTGATGAAATTAATATAGGGTGCTTTGCCTATTGTTATTGAAGCTTATGTATCTAACTATATCGTATCCTTAAATTGTATCTGCGTTAATGAAGATTGTTTGAAGATTCTATTATTAAGGTAATCCTAGGATTTATTAAGTAAACTAGAACAAAACCATGTTAATGAAAAGTAATAAAACAAAATACTCAATTTCAGAAATATTAATTGAAGACAATTTCAGAAATATAATTGGAGACTCACCTGTCTCCAATTAAGCATACAATTCCCACAACTGTCTCCACTTGGTAATTTATAGTAACTACTTTAATTTCAATTTATCTTGTCTTACATTTGAATTTACCTTTTGTTTCAATTTCCCAATTCTAACTTGAAATATCAGATAATTTACGCTATTTTTTACTTGGAGGGTGTGGCAAAGTATAGATACAAAACATGTTATCTTTATTTTCAAGCAATCTTTGATGATGATTTTTATCGTGACTTACTTAAGGTAGGACTGTTAAATAGACCGACTACCGAAACACTAAGAAATACACCTGAATCTACTTCAGCACAGCTTTCACGGGATGATAATGGACTTTATAAATCGATTGCTTATTTATAAAGAAATAAGCAAAGTCGTTAAATGGCATATTGTATGTTCATACGAGTAACAATGGACACAGACAAACAAAACTGCGTAGCGTTGAAAGATCATTGGTATATTTGTATAGATGCATGATAATCTTGTGAGACTTAACGAGGAAAATATTCGTGATACGAGTCATGATACATAACAAAGTGATCGAGAATCCACGGAACGTGTAGCAAATAATTAAATCGCATGCAACACGTTTTTGTAATATATGCATTTTTAAGTAATGATTTAATTTCTGTTTTAATTTCTATTTCATAAATAGCAATGGTTGATTACATATTTTTTGGATTCCTGTCCGACCATGGGGTACCACACATATTTCTAGAATGAACCAGTTGTTGCATTTCTATGGAAGGTAGTGGTTGCAGGCTTACTTTTATATAAGGCGACCATCTTGATTCTCGGTAGTAGTAAGGCATCAGTGATTTACTTTGGATATACACCCTATAATAACCCCTGTCCATGTATCCAGTCCATGAGCGGCAGTTACCACTTACCATCAGATGGTTGGTTAGGTTTAATAAAAAAAGCCCAATTAGTCATTATATCATAGTTAGATTTTACTTTACTTTACTTAAGTTAACTTAAATTGACTCGTTACCGGAATGGTATTTGATCTGCAACAAACACGTAGTTTAGAGAGTACATAGCAGCCAAAATATTAGGAATGCATAAAAGTATAAGCACGTAGCACTGGTAGAATCCGAAGTGGCCAAGTTGCTCCAGCACGTCTTCCAGCGCTGCTCCGGGCTCCTTCACTTCCACACTTTGAGGTCTACTTTTACCACTGGTTTCACTCATTTTGCAATCACTTGTCCTAAAGCTTATTGTGTTATCACTCGAATAAGCACGGTTTACACAACCACTCATTCCTTTTTGTGACTCTGCAGCTCTAGGTTGAGAATCTTCTGTGTCACTTAGATTTCTTTGCATCTTAACTTTCCTTTCATGAATTGTTTATATGTTTGTTATGGCTCCTTTTTCGCTATTTGGTATTTTCTCTTTCAAGTGTTGATCTATTGTTAATATGATCTATTGGTAATATCGTCCCGGTGATCTTCTTGGCGGTCGCTGTGTGTGTGGACGTCGTCGGTGGGTACTTTCCCCGTCAGACCGCGTACGACACTGCGGCTGCGAGCCGGCAGGTGCGTGCGCGCACCTCAACAACCTTTATCAGTATTGATAACACGTAACTTGTTTTAGAACAGCTAAGAGTAGAACGAATTAGATTTTCACTTTAATAAACGTCTAATTAAATCTTGTAATATAGTTTAAGTAAATGACTGTTATTTTTTTTACTTCTTCAAATAATTCATCAAGTGAAATCAAAAATAAATAAAGATATTGAGAATAAAATAGCTTTTTTCAAATATCCTCTATGTTTAGTTTGTCAAATCTTATAAATTTAGGTATTGCTTATAGATTTATGGTAGGCGCTATGACGATAACTTAACGATGAAGTTAACGGGTAACCTTATAGGAAGTAGTCAGTGTTCCTTATTAGCGACATCAAAAAATACAAAAAAAAAGTTCTCCTTTAAACTTTTTTTCCATTTTCAAGAGGACTATGGCATAGCTTTTTAATAATAAGCAAGAAATTTAATGAATGTTTGATTTTTATTTCTGCAACGGAAAAAATGTATTCGACAATTACTTATCTTATAATTATGCACTCTATACAGTTTTTTGGTGTACACAGTTGGCAAGCATCCAGGGTCTAATGCTTGGACTTACAGTGTCAACGACCGCTAGGACAATGTGGCCACCGCGACCAGTTTCCAAACCGTTGCACTGTGTTGGGGCACGGTAGGCATTATTTTCGACTTGGTTTATTTTCGGCGTGGCATACATGTAGCATGTAGTATGAGTACGCGGCGTATTTTTAACCGAGTGTCAACTACTATCAGCAGCCGCGCACGTGGTTAGCGAAGCTTCCGCGACCGGCGGACGGCGGTCTCGTGCGTCCGCGCAGCGCCAGCCGGCTATAACCCTTCTCTCCGTTACGTAGCGATTATTTTAGCGAATCGGCCGCCGGACCGATAGGCTGCCGATCTCCTTTCGAAGTACTCCTGTAGTCGTGAAGCGGTTTACACAACACAACCGCTCGGACCCTTCAGCCGGCGGGACGTCTCTACCGCCGTGCAGTTCCTAAAAACTTAACCCGTTTATCGATTGTAAAGTTACTTTAACGTATCAACAATCTCTTGAAATAATGTTAGTATAATAAACAGTCAAATCCTGCAATCAAAACGGGCAGGTCGCCGATTCTAACGTCTGAAAGTTCACGAACCTGAACCTGAACTTTCAGTCTTAACTAGTATAGAGGGTGTCGTAATTCAAGGGCCCAATTAAAATTCGGGCGATCGGGTCGGTGTCGTGAGGAGGGTTGGTTGCGAGCAGCGGCAGAGCATGGAGGGCGATTGCGTGGGCGGCTGGGGGCGCTGGCAGGCGCGGCTGGCGGCGCTCCTGGCGCTGCCCGTGCTGCTCACCGGCCTCTACGGCACCAACTACGTGTTCTTGGCCGCGCACACGCCGCACAGGTAATCCTTTGTGCCAATATAGAATATCTCCAGGATAACTATGTTTTTAGTGTTATCGTAAACTCATATTTTCTCTGGTTGATACTCTTTTTATGTATATCTCACTCTTAAGGATGTATTGTTTTATAGTGATAACAATTAGAAATGTGAATGTATAACGTATATTTCATTGAACTATATATGTAAGTATTAAAATTTCGTCGGACTCTATTACATTAGCGAGATAAAGATCTTAAAAGTTTTTCTTAATAATATTAAATAAATGTAACATACTATTATACTAAGTTCAAGTTAACAGAAACCTAAAGTACCATTTGTTTTTCTCACAGTTTAATTAAGTTTGTGAGTGACAGGAGAAATATAATTATGTTTACGAGTATGGATATATAACTTTCCTTAATATAAGTACAATTTAAATTCGATAAGTTAAAGTGCTAATCGGAATAAAAATAATCATTGATCAATTCACGTCCGGCGGTGAGGGTGAGATAGGTCATATCTATTTTTAAGGGTTTAGGTTTTAAAAATAGATTCGATTAGGAGCTAGTGTTTACGCTCTGGCAGGCCTAAGCACCTCGTGTTGGTTCACCGAGGCAACCAGTTTAAGAGCGTTGTAAAACTCTAAAAATTCCACTGATACCTATCGGACGGAATGTTTAATTGATGTCATGTCTCGCGGTGCAAAAATATATCTATAAGCCTATACTTACTATAACCGGTCAAAACGAGTAGTAGGTACTTTGGCGACCGCATACGTACATGTGTAAGTTGCACGAAATTCGCGCTGCGTGGCTCCACATGTGCTGCAAGTGGTCTTTGTTTACATGTACACTAATTTATTGGATTTCAACTTTCGTTAACTTGCTTAACTTTTGGATACCAGTTTTTTCTTTGTATTAAAATGACGCTTTGCAAAAGATCCTTTCCTGATCTTTCTGAGTCATATAATCAAATTATATGTAACATTTTGTTACTCGTTTGCGATTGTTTTATTTATACTTATATCGGAATTGATTTTTAGTACTATTTGTCTGATCAAGTTGTTATTGAACATGATTCATACTTGTTTCGTCTCCGGTTTCTAAATAAATATGAATATAAAGATTGAGAAACGTAGTTGTAAAATGTAATAAAAATAAACAAATGTTATAAATTTAAATATATTGCACATTATAGTTGGGAAGCCGGTGTAGACAAGCGTTGCGCGGTGCTACGGCACATCGCGCTACGGGGATGAGACAAGTTTTTGCGACAGATGTAGGAGAAGATACTTAATTATGTATATTTATACGTACTCCTTCTATATATACTTGGATTTTTACATCTATACTGTCTGTACATATACTTGAATAAATAATTGTTTTAAATACTTAAAAAAACACGCTTTTGTAACGAGTTGAACTAAAAAAATCGAAAATAATTTTCTATAAGTTTAAAAAATAGAGCGATAAGAAAAAAAATCTTTTTATCTTAAAAAAGCGTGGGCTGTTTGTGAGATATTCTATAGTGACAATAATAACCTAAGTTACATCGAGCTTGCATCAACATTGGGGGATGTTCATAAACATTTTCATCCCCTATTTAACCCTGATAAGGGTGGATATATAAAGAGAAATATAAAGAAAATTGTACGGTCGTCGGTCCTTTATAAGCATGCGCTTCAAAGCGTTGCAAAGTTTCGACCTAATTCGATGTTTTAAAGTGGGTAAAAATTGCATTCAAAGATTCCGTTACAAACATACATAGATACGACCGAAGTTAAAAAAGTGTTAGTTTGATAGAAGAAAGAGGAGGTAGGAAAACAAAATTGTTTTAATTGCCCGTGACCCCTAGAGCATTTTTAAATGTTATTGAATGTAATTACATATAACCTACTTCTATTAATACATGTTTGATGATAACCTGATTATTAAACAATTAGATGATCGGAGGAATAAATGATATGTAATTGATCATCCGATTATTATGTAACGATTATGCCGTGCTCGTACAAACGCAACGGAAAACGTAGACGCCAAGTCAGCTGTCATGATAGTTCCCAGTACGAGCTAATTACGTATCCTCAAAACAATCATTGTTTACGTTTCTAGCAATTTATCTCGTAGTAAGTGGTTTATGATACACACGTTCTGAAAATAGTCGTATGTAAATATGTGGTACTTATTGCTTACTTATGTTATCTTTTTTCATGTCTTTTCTGTTAACTTTAAAAAAATCTTATTGGTAGATACCAATAAGATTTTTTGTTTGTCCGTATTTTATTACTAATAGTTTTAAAAGTATATTTCAAATGTTATGAAAGGAGATAGGAAGCTGAAAGTTAACGCTAACATAAGCTGATACACGCTGATAAACATTCGGTTGAAGTTATTTTATCAGTCCTAGTCGTTTCAGACGCAGTCATAACAAGTAACTCTCCTTATGAAGCTGCGGCTAAGCCCGTACTGTAGGTATGAAAATGACCAACATGTTGCTAGTTTTGATGTTCTAAACATATTCTAAAACTCGAACTGGTAAAACTGTCTAAAACTGGAATCCTTACAATAAGTATATTTACTTTATATAACACATATAAGTAACACAATGTTTACATAAATATAATTGTACGAAACTACTTATGTGTTCTTATGCTGTTGTTGGGACAAAAATGTAATTCATTGAGCGTGTTTAAAACCGGATTGTGAACAGAATTTAAATGAATTCAGTAAGAGTTTGACAATTGACATACAATTTAAGTTAAGTTAGGTACACTGTTTTGTTTAGGGATAAACCTAGACTGGATATTTGATTAAGTTATCGGAGACACGCGGTCACCGCTCCCCGCGACCGCGCCCTCCCTCAGCCCCCCGCACTCCGCGCCCCGTGCCCCGCGCCCCGTGCCCCATGCCCTTAGCCCCGCGTCCCATGCCCCGCGTCCCGCGCCTCTTTATTCCACGGGGTTCTTATCTCGCGAAGTGTACCCACGTGAGGTTACAATAACAACAACATCACACAATTAAACCGTTTATTATGAATTTTAATGTACTGTACTTAATTGATATGCACATATTTTTAAAGTGTAACTTACACTCGTACTATTTTAAATGTTTGAGCTCATAGTAGTGGTCGAGAACAAGTGTCCAGTTGTAATAATTCAGAGGATTGAACTTTACTTACTTTTCTTTATGTTAAGTGGAAATAAACTAAAACACATTCCATTAACACTAAAGTTAAATATCTTTTGCGTTTTAAAATAGAATTCAACCGACATAAAAATTTCTATAAAGTATAGAAATATTTGAAGTTACCGATGCAGAGAGGTTCAAAGTCATTATACTTTAATATTTTTCAGTAAACTGTGCTCTAATAATGCTTTCTTTTAATCTTTTTGCGTGCACGACAGGTGTGCGCGGGCGCCGCTCGTAAGCGCGTAAAATTTGTACGGACGCTAATGACGGGAAAGGCAATTTTCATAGTTCCCAAAGTTGTTATATCACACATGTACTTTATACGAGATATATTTATTGATATTACAATATTTCAAATTATTTGTTTATCTTGATCATGACCTTTGGTGCACCTGCGATGTGATTACCATGACACCGTCTCGTTTCCGGGTTCCGCGTGCGATGTACGATCCGGTAAATATTTGTGTCACAGAATTCACAGACAAGTAAACGTCGCTCAATCGCTTTGGGCGTGGTGGCCGCGTGTTCGCTCCATTGCCAGTATGTTTATTGGGATGATAAAAATGTGAAGTGTCTAACCACATTTTCTATATGACCCACATTAATTTAAGTACCGTTTACATTTGTTAAATTGGCGAGCGACTTCTAGCTACTTATGTGTTATTTTTTGTGCGTACCAATTACGTACAAGAACTTATTTATTTTTAAATATTACCTACAGATTTTGAATGTTGTCTGAAGGTACTAAAATCTTTCTTGGTTGGACTCTGGAGACACAAACGTCATATTTATTTGTAACATCAGCGTTAAGCGCTGTATGTAGGATTGAAGGGGTTAGAGAGACATACTTATCCGTGGCATTCCAACATAGTTCTAAGCGGTAACAAAGCATATGTGCCCGACCGCAGGTAGGAGTCTTATCTTCGTCTCTGTATTTGGGGATTAGAATAGAGCGGTGGTATCCTCTGTTAGTCGTAAGAAGCGAATAAAAGGGGGTTTCCGCGGTTGCAGGCCAAAAGAGCGGGAGCTTGAATCGTCCAGTCAAGCGATCCCTGGAAGGACGACGGTAAGTGTGGCGGATCCCGTCGTAAATACCTAACGGGGCGGTGGGCTTAGCCGCTCCTTTAGGGAGAGGTCGATGAGGCAATGCGCTCACAGCACCCCGGTTGCGTTCAGTTGGAGATCCCGAAGCGGCATTCAGGGCTTCAGACCTGGCGTCGGTCTCACCGCATTTTGATCGCTTTCCCCACAAGAACAAAGAAAAGGACTAATTTTATTTCAGGTTGATTAGAAATGTCCGCTAGTGGCTGCTTCCCATTGGGTGTACTATGTGCAGTATTCTAATTCAATAGTATATAAAAAAATCTATTATAATGGATGAAGTATATTGAGAACCTTGAAAAATAAATATTTAGTAGTAGGTATAACTTCTTCAATAGCATCTATGCCATGTTAAATGTAAATTTGCGTATATAAAGATTGGAGATAAAGATAAAAAATGTAATTAGCATTCTTCGATGGTATCACGTAGAGCGCGCGCCGAGCGGCTGGCGGCCGGGAGAGCGACCCCGCGACTTTATCCACTCGTTAAGATAAAGATTATCACTAAACTTGCTAACACCATTATAGATTAAGATTCTACATCAATTACATATAAGTGAGATGTATTAACATCTTCGTGAACATTAGTTTTATTGCTATCAATTAATGAGGCTTTATCATCAATACGATAACAGACTCAATTATAATATAATCTTATTTTTAAACTAGCTTGTGCGCGCGACGTCGTACAAAAAATACAAAATCCACCATTATTTTATTTATCCTCATCAACTTTGTTATTTATTTTATGTTTGTATCACTAATCGATCTTAATTTTATAGAAATGTCAATTTATTTTTTGTATAACAATTATCTTTAATTAATTGGTTTATTGACAGTCATAGTAACTGCATCTTGTATTGTCATTGCTGCGATGTTAAATCTTAATTAGTTACTTGTTTATTTAGGTTTTTTGGTCCTGATTTGAAAATAAGTTTGTTAATAGCTACTCGCGGTAGCAACACTTGGAAAGCCTTATGAGACTTTCACTGTAGGATTTCGAAAAGACAGACAGAAACAAAGGACCTAATTTGACATACTTTAAATATTTTGTTATATTTATTTTAAAGCAACAGATCTCATAAATTTATTGTTTTTACCAGAGTCAGGCGAAAGTAAAAAGAGTGTCAATGGTCAGTTACCTGACTGACTCACTTGGCATAAAATACTAACAGGTAATTAGGCCATAATTTCAATACGGATAAATTTTAAAAAGTTCGCAAATATTGAGACCAAATCTCGTTTTATATAAGTATGCGACAAAGTGATTTTTCCGCGACCAACTTGCAATGGGGCCGAAGTATAACCATACTCGTATAAACATGCTTTTTGTGTAAACAGGTTATAAAAAAGTTTACTTATTGGACATTAGCCAAGTTGTCTCTCTTCACCCCTCAGCAATGAGTATACTCTAAAAATCATCCGTGTCATCACTTCAAAAGTGATTGTAGACGAATGAACTGTTAGTTTGTCGTCTAAAATGCTACTTTAGATTCATTGAACTGTTAGCAGTAAGTAGGTATTCGCACTGAGCACGCGTGTCTATTTCTAACGTCGCTAAACTCACTCGACGCATCTTAAGGTCCTCTCAGTGCCTCAAAAACCTGTTACTGAAGACATGCTTTCAATGGAAACGACCACGACTTTATACTGATATGATCGTAAGGTTCGACTTGAATGATCAAGTGGTCGAGTTAATCTTAGTAATATATCGTCAATTTGCGTATCGTCGTCGTGAATAATAAACGATGGACTAAAGCTACCAGCTCGTAAATCGGGTAAGCGACCGCGTTCACTCTCACTCACGTGATGGAAACAACATATGCGCTCTACATATACCCACTGCTTATGTAGATTGAAATGCCATACGCTGGTGATACGGCCTGTTCACAAACTGGCTTGCTATAAATTGCCATAAACCGCTGTTTCGCGATTGAGTGCCACAAGTAGACGATTTATGGTTGTGCTAAGTGTCTAATACTTAGTACATTTTAGTTTCCTGTAAATAAAGTAATTAGCAATTTTTCGACGTTATTTTCCGTCATTAATATTTTAAATAATTTCCGTAATTGCATAGAATTATATCTATTATTAGCTTATCTATCAAAATCTATTAAACATCTTTTGGTCTGTTGCATGTTTTGATCAGGTATAAAAACGATTGTTGAATATTTATGGTTATGTGTCACAATTATTCAGAAGCCGACAGAAAATCACAACAATTTGATAAGAAGGTTAAACATTTACAAAGACTTCTACGATTTTTTTATTAAAGTGTATTAGGGGAATTTATGTTCTTAATGTATGAAATTGAGATTGTGCATGCCTGTGTGATACTCAATCTCGTTAGAACCACTGGTCCGATTTACCGATGAAATTTTGCTTGGATGTAGCTTATTTAACTGATCAGTCTACAGGCTACTTTTGATTTTGATATTTTTGGATATTTAAAGATGGTGACAATTTTAGTGACGTCACTACACCTTTTGGTTTCACACTTTCATATTTCCATTTTAAATTAAAAAAAAAAAAACTAAACTTGCTAAAGAATAGCAAACTTTGATGATTTATACGAGGTTAACATTTAATTTTTTATACGGAAGGTCATTATATTTTTTCAAGTATCTTCAACGGTTAACGAATAAAACTTAATTGTTTGTCACGTAGCGAAGCAAGGGTCAACAAGTAAGTATATAAGCGCCACATAATCATGAGAATCGACTGGGCGGCCGCCACGCACCGCCGCCCGTCATCGTCCGTGATTCATTGCGGTTATAATCTTATGATACCCTGGTAACCAGATACATTCGAGCTACTGTAGGTGAGACCATATTGTAAAATATTGTCACACGATGAGACTCTGAAAGTAATTAAATAAAAATAATTTTAAACATGGGTGCATAACAACGAGGTAGAATTTGTTGATATAATGAATTGAACATGTCATTCTTTTCTGACAAAAAGGCGAAAACACGTTAAAAACTTGTGAAATTAATTAAATGAATTTGGACTCGTGAATGAAAAGTTATATTACGACGTGCATATCGAATCTGGCTGGTTTCTGGCAGCCAATAATTGTACTTGATGCATCTTTTTTCTAAAATATATAGTTAGTATACTTTATACTGACTATATATTTTAGAAAAAAGTGCCATGTTTTTTTACTATTCTTGCGAGCTCGTCCTTTGCAATTAGTCGCTGCATAGCGGATCTTCATTAACTGTGTCTTGTTATATACGATTATACGTAGAACGCCCGATGCTATCTTTATTGTAAAAAGCATGTAATTTTACAAAAGCTGGACTTCGTACATTAAGGCATTCTCTATTTAACATAGATCACGGTCAAACGCAACCCTACTTATAAAAAAATCGCATTAAAAAGTGACTGTTGCACGTTAAGTTGTTATGTAATTTATTTTTTATTAACTATAGAGTTTTTTTCTTCGTTTGGCATTTTCCACAATACGAGTACATTTGCGTCTTTATACAATTCCCTGACCGTGAACTGCGATTAAATAATTTAAATCTTTTGTATGTTTTTAAGCGATTGGTGGAAAAAATGTTTGCTTTTTCTGTTAGAAATGACGGTCGAACACGCCTCAGTGTTTACTCGGTTTTAATTTGAAACATTCATTGCCATTAGTTTTTGCGTTACCTTCTTGTCCGCTCCATTCCGGGCTGCATTATGCATGCACTTTGCTTTGAAATGCATTTTTAGCAGAATTCAACATTGTGTTTGCCTTGATATTTAACTGCGATTTCAACTAAAAAGTAGATTTATAAATAAATATGCGATTCACGCGGTCTAAAGTCGAATATCCCATACGTACCTAAATGAAGATATTAATGAGTAACAAGAAGGAATTAAGTATTTCTTCCCAGTGGTACACATCCAAAAAAAATACAAGAAATATAGCAATGTGAAGACTTGATGCAAAAAAATCTTTGAAAGTTTATGTGAAACTTTTTTAAACTTTCTAGTATTTGAAATTCTGATGTGAAAACACACTGTAGAAGTTCATGACTTTTAAAGCTTCATGTAACTTTCTCGAGGACATAACTATACATATTCTATATACACAATATAAACATACTGACATATGGCGTACAGTACGAGTTCCGTTGAGAGAAGTTACCGCAAAACTTACTTGACGACGCCTCATGTAGGTATAATTAAAGTTACAGGTAAATAATTTAAAATTATTTTAACTATAAACCTACAGGGAATGAGGTCAAAGAAAACTGGTGTCTCCAAGGCATTCTGGTAATTAATGATAAGTGACATTAAATCTTAAATTATACATGGGCTTTACATATTTTAGGTCAATAACTGAGATTGGTATATCTAGCTAGCGCTTGCTCTAGCTTGTGCTTTACCAAATGTAGAGTTTAGTTGTACAATTTTAATTCGGTTTGTCTTATATTTTACCTGCTTTATTCAATGGTACGTTTATATCGCAAAGCGAGAAAGGAAGGTATCTACCGAACAGATAATTTCAACTAATTGAGATAAATACTTTAAACTACTAATATCATAGTCTAACATCATGTAACACTAATATAAATATTGATGATTTCGTATTTGAAAAGGACAAACATAAATGTTACGTCAATTTAACAACCGCGCGCTTTAGGAAACTGTCAAAATACGAACAAAATTTTGTTATTTTCACAAAACGCGAATTTCACACCACAGTGTGATATACCTCTCATCTAGTAATATATTGGCACATTTACTTATTTATAATTTACACAAACAAGGATTAAAGAGTCTACAAATATTCAATACGATGTTGTGTTAATTTTATCTTCTGCTGTACCTGTACTTTGTGTTTGCGACATATTTCGCATGATCGCTTTTGCATTTTTTGTAGATGTAATAATATTACTAGGTGAACGATATAGTTATCAATAAAATTTAATAATATTTTGGTATTTAAATTGGACACGAAATTGTTTGGTGTTAGCAAATAGCAGGAGTCAAATTTTTTTAGAGCCGAGTGTCGGTTTCGATCCAATTTCATTTTTATAAGTTTTGATTAAGAAAAGGTTTAGAAGTTTCGTGAGTTGAATTGACCTTCCTAAATTTCAAT
>DWLI01000649.1:0-19605 GCA_018249915.1 Cecropterus dorantes dorantes | reverse complement strand
TTACAGATGTCCTAGGGCGGCAGTGACCACTTACCATCAGGTGGACTGCATGCTCGTTTGCTACTTCAATATTATATAAAAAAATGAAAGAATTTATATTTGCATGCATAGGTATACTTCTACTTCATAGAAATTAAAAGATTAATAATAAAGGAAAGTGAATGGATCCTAGCTAAGTGATTAGTGGTAACAGAAAAAAAGTAGAAAAAGTGGAATGTATTGTAAAACGGTTTGCTTATTATAATCTCCGTCCCGCATCGAGGCACAAAGGACAATGGATGAAAGTGCGCGGATGGAAAATTTTTCCTAAAAGCTTGTGTTTCACCCTTTTTCTGATTAAGTCTGCGGCTGGCGGGAAACAATGGTCTTTGTCCGGCATTCTTCGATCGGCTATGAATCCGTTTTAATTCATCATCCTGCTACGGACAGTGCTGAATTGTTCACGCATTTATATCCTGTATTCTATTCAGATCTGTATCAGCTCACCCATTTGTCTTTAGCGTTAGAGATGAAGCAGTAATTTTCATTGCACAGTTTTGTTTATTCTCGATTTGAGCTCCATTCAAACTGCGGAGCGATACTGCTTTTCTAGAATAATAAAAAACACTCGCAATCCAGCCGGTGCATATTCAAAGAGTTGAAATTAAATTACTTTTTGCTATAATGAAGCACTCTTTTAAATGAACTTAACGGATCCTCAAAACTGGGTGATGCCCTCAGGGATCTTTCAGTTCCTTCTGAACTTTGTTGCTTAATGACGTTCTCTGTTTTCAAAGCTTCATAATATGCAAGTAAGAGACCTAAATAAATATGTATTCATATTCCTTGCTTTCTTTAAGCAAGAAGTCATGAATTAAGCGATCTATTGCTTACACGCGGTTTCGGTTTTTTTAGCGTTCCCTTGTTATTTAAAAAAGGAGTTATGTAAATCTGAAACCAAAGAGCGTAGTGGCGTCATTAAAATTGTCGCTATTTTTAAATAGCGGGAAATATCAAAATCCCAAGTAGCTTATAGACTGAACAGCTAAATAAGCTACATCCATGCAAAATTTCATGTAAATCGGATCAGTTCCAGCGTGATTGAGAGTCACATACCATGTCATTTTTATATATAAGTATATACCTCAAAATCTGGCAGAAGTTCTACTTAACCTTATTCTGAATACAGATACGTTACGAGTATAAACAAACGCATAGAAAGTTGCCAACTTTTTCTGAGAACTTAGTGGGGAAGCTACCTTTAAAGGCAAACGATGTTATGTCCAACCACTCCAAAAAACTAGAATACAGCTGAGCCAGTACCGCAATAAGGTAGAGCCGTGTCATATCGGTATCTCTCCAGTCAACAGACATGCCTATCACATTAAATGTGTTTATTAGCCTATGTTTAAAACCTGTTTATTATGTATAATTAACGATGTATGATTATTTCAAAATAGGAAATAACCACATACATAACGTCTTAGCAGAAAGTTTTCAAATACCGCTAGTTTGCACAAATATGTGTATTTCTTGCCTTAACGACCTAGTTTTTATAACCCTGGCATATTTTACTTTACAGTAGTAAAACCATTGCAGTAGAGAGCGTTCCAATTAATTTATTTAATGAAGTGTTCAACGCCTTAACGTTGTGATTATATTTAATGCCGCTACTAACGTACCATTCAGGCCAAGGTTTCCTTAACTCTATCTTTTTTATTTTGGCCCGTAGTTTAATGAAACAAACGAAATTTTATGTGCGATCTCAAGAGGACCCGACCGGAGTTGCTTTTGGAAAATTCTCGTACTTCTGTGTTGTATAAACTTTGGATTGAGATACTTACTATATATATAAATTATAGTTAGATTAAATGGTCCGTAATATTGCAATTTTATACGTAAAATACGTTTTGAAACGTAGTAAACTTTAAGGCATTCAAATTAAAATATTACTTTTAAGGTTTTGTTAGAAAGATAACAGTTCAGTTAGACCAATTGGTAAAAATACTAGAACCTGTGGTAATTCGATTCCATTGGAATTACCGACATTGCTTTTTTGCCTTAAAACAACATTGTAAGTGTTGTTGTGTTCTGTATAGGAGGGTGTTGAAATAAAGGCATTCACTAGGCACTCTAAATGAACTGTATGTCTATATAAAGGAAAGATGCATAACGTAGTTATTTATGTCGATATAAATAAAATATACTTGTAGTTATAATACCATCTTATGTTTTGTAACAACCTGGTCAATTTTTTCAGTATTGTCACCTCATAATGTGGTCAAACAATATTAAGTACAAAGAACTCTTCATGGCGCATTTACATTAGTCGGTTAGACCGTATTCGGCTGCAGGCCGTTTTCGGTCACCGACTAATATAAACAGGTATTCGTTTGGCCGTATTCGGTTTGGTCGTATTCGGTCGGCCCGTTCGCGTTGTCATGTCGGTGTCGAGTTAAACCGAATGCGGCCGCCGCCTTCGGTGACCGACCTAATGTAAATGCGCCATCACACGCTCCGTTTACAGATTTACGACACTTATTAATTAAATAATCTCATGCGAAGGATACAGTTTAGAAACAATGTACTAAGTTAATTTTGGTGCTGATAGCTGATGAAACTCAATTATATGCCTGCGACCTATATACAGGGTTAACGATCTCCTATCGAGATGAGTCGTGGCTCCGTGAACAATGGGTTGGATATAACAGCGCAGTCGTTTCATCATTAAAGTTTGCCGCATACACGACGATTGTGAGTAGTGATGTGACATGCGTATACGAGTACTCGTATATTCGGGACATAAACTATCGGTATCCGTTACTCTTTGGCAGATCTACTCGTAAAACGTTTTTTTGTTTAAAAGACTTCGAAAAGAAGGAGGTTATGAATTGGTTTTTTTATAAGCATTACTAATAATTATAACGTATGTGAAATTTCAAATGTTCGCAATGAAAAACTTTAAATTACGATGTTAATTAGTTTTATTTTTTACACAAACTAAAACACATACTAGTACTTGGTAAATTTATATTGCACAAATGGAAATTATAAAATCTAAAAGCATTTATCGTACTGAGTTACCGACAAGGCTACATATTAAGTACTTATTAAATACTAATGCAAGGCGTCATTTTCGTTTTTGGGGTCACGCTCGTCTATAGAGTCTGAGTAAAAATGTAAGATCCGTATCCGCGGATAGACACTAATGATCCGTATTCACATTCGCGGGTACACATTTTTATTATACGGCACATCACTGATTGTGAGTGGCGGTTGCCTCGAGCGAGAACTGGCAATGTTATTGTACGGCTGAAAATATCTAGGTGAGATATTTCATGGTTGTTTACTCGCCGGATTTGTGGCAAGTGCAAAATCTTATCGATTTTTTTGCTAATTTTGTGAAATTATTTCGTAGTAGATACTATTGAGTAATGCTTTAATTATTGTAAGGCTTAAAATGGTTATATTCCGCTATTAACAGTAGTAGAACGAGTATGGTTTGCGTTTCGATAAAACGGTGTGGTTTCTTATGATCCCTTATCTATATGAAGTTGCTTAAAGTTGGAAGGCTGTGACTACTTGCTATCAGGTGGACAACATCTTCGTTTATAATTTTAATCTTACGTATAAAGAAACTTTGAGTTGACATAACATTGTAAAAGCAACACACTGTTTAAAAACTCACCGTGTTAATTTAGCCTGATCTGGTTTATATTTAGTTTTTAGTGTTTATTAATAGGCGAGTCGTTGACCCAATTATAAGCGTCTCTAAATTACGTCGATTATATTATAATTATAATATGTTTGTATTACACTTTCTTATATAAATAATGTATGTTACATGATACCTATATTACATTAGAGTGTGTATATTATTACGTTACTTAATTTAATTATATTTAAACTTTTTGTATCTTTATTGCGATCTTAATGCAATTTATAAAATAGATATACAGATCAGGTCGTTGTCAGAACGATTATTGCTAAACCGTTTCCTCCACCTTGCTCTAGATTCGGTTCCAAGTTTATGGCACCGATTATAACCGAATCGTGCCGAATCAAACCGAACGAATGTTTCGGTACGGTTAACGCTATTTGCCACACTGTTATTTCTTAATCCACTAAGCGTGTGGTTGGCAAACCGTTTGTGGAACGAAATGAAAATTTCGGGACTAATTCGAACGACTGTAAATGAAAAAAAAAACGATTTGAAATTAGAATGTAGCCGATATTAACAAAAGTAACAGACATGAAAGCAATATTATTGAACAATCTCATAAACGTGATGTGGGTATCGTATATCCATATACATTAGTACTGACTGCATGCAGTAGTGAGATAAAGCTCAATTTATTTATATTACTCGCCATTAATTTGTTTCTGGTCCGTAAGTGGACTCATGAGTGGGTTTATGAAAGGCATTTAGAGACACATGCTATATCTTTCTCACAGTTACCGTACCGTAAGTATTACCGTATGTACTGATCGTCAAAACCTAATAAGTATTGATCTTATTCTATGTACTGGGTTTTATAGAATAAGAATAATAATAGAGATAAAACCTAGTTTGCTAAGTGTAAGTTGATAGACTTGACTCACGCACTTCTAAGAACATTATCAAATTATAAAGCTTATACATTCTGTAGGTCGTTTTTCTAGGAATGTCTTTATCATTCAATTAGAACGCGAACATTTATTTAAAACAACTTAATTAAATTAATAATTACTTAACTTAATTGATAAGTAATATCAAATTATCATTATCCTTATTTTGGTTTCTCGACTGAGATTTGTTTGACAAAAACTAAAAAATATGCTTATATAATATATTTGTAAATGTTAGCGCAGTTGATCAACAAAGATCGTCTAACATTGTTAAGAGCGCAAACAATTTTTCCGCCAGGTTTTCATTCACTTCATACTATGTATATATTGAGCAATTTATGCATGCCATATGATTTCGTTTCACCCGCGGTTGCACCGTTCAAGCGAAACACGCGAACGGAAACGTACGTGTCCGCGCTTTCCTGTCGATACGACTAGTCCAAACTCCACGCTAACTAGTTAAGTCTTACGTAATTATGTTAATCGCTTCGTCCACAAACCCGTTATAACCCGATTAGTGTGAGTAGGTATGTATTTTGTATACGTCGTTGTACGAGGGCGTGGTCACTGTCCATCAGCAGCGGTGTACGGTACCGTTTTAGATACTTCGTTACGCGTTCGAGCGTTTGACGTTCTTTAAAAGGTCATTGATTGTATAAATATTGAGTTCGTTTTGGTGTAACAGGCGTTAATGTAACGGATACGGCTCTGAAAGTATGTCTTAAACAGTTTTTGAGCATCCGCGATACATTTAAAGTATACTGCCCAAAATTCGAAGATTTTCTGGTGTAAAGAGTACATACATACATTAAAAGATTTTTATTTTTAAGGTAGTCAACAAAAATTTTCAATACACAATTTTTATCAGGAGTTCTTTAATATAATATGTTAATACAAAATTTATAGAACGTACCATATATTTTGTACAGTGTGAAGAAATTACACGGATAATAATATTTTTTCTCTCAGAAACGAGTAAATTAACTTTCAATTCACTTACACCGCCTCGCTTGTTTGCGATAAATTTTCAATTTCTCATACATTTTATAACAAGTCGGGAGCACACGTAAAACTTGCAGTGCTTTTATACAGAGTGGATTCTCATAAAGTCCCGCCACCTGCTCCTAAGGGATTGTTGTCCCATTTATGAAAACTTCGATTGTTAACCTGCGCCTCCGAGCTACACTCCGTCCCCGTTTCCACGAAGGAGCGTAACAAACGCTTGCGGAATTTTTCGTCCTACTTCCGTTTTTTTATTACTTAGGTATGCACAGCGAGTAAAAGAACCAAGTTTTAGTAAAAGCGTTTCTCTTACACTCCAATTTAAATATTTTTTAACATTATTTCTTACCTTACGTTACCCGTAATATTTTAGCTTTAAAACTTATTTTATTTGCGTTTAAAACTCTCACTTGTTTATTCTTTGACTTCGAAAAAAATATATATTAAAATTATGTTAAGTATAATACGTAACTGTTTAGTATATTTAATGCAAATCTAAAGATGTGTGCTACATTTAGCAGACATTTATGGCAGGCAAAATAACTCGAAATCAGGATAAAATACCGTTATTTTCTTACCATTTTCTACCGTCGTCCGTTCGAAGCTAGATTTGTAGAAACGGTAACAATTATTAGCCGCGATAAAATAACCTTAGTGCTGTTCTCTGTAGATTTCCTGTCATTCCGTCCGTGGATCGCGTTTTTTGCGTGATCTACTATTTTTTCGTTGATGGCTGTGCGTGACGCGACGAGAACGATAGTGTTTAAATGCGATCTCTACGTGATAACGCTCCTAACGGCAGACCGTACCGTTATTTTGCGAACGAAGTTGAGTGTACATTGATGTAGACAACCTTACCTACCGCGTTGTAATTTTATATTGAATACTAGCTCGCAACTTTGCTCACAATTTTTTGGCCAAACTAGAAGTTGAGGCCACTATGATGTCACATATTTCGTGATACGCGAGAAGCAGTTGCTACCTTTCGTTGGAAGGGTGTGGTTGCCGGCTCACTTAGATTGAGGCGATCATCTCAGGCTTCGAGAGTAGCAACGCACTTGTGATCGATTTCAGATAGAACCCTTGTTCTACCTATATGAAGTGAATGTCCATGAAAGGCAGTAAACACTTACCATCAGGTGGACTACATGCTTGTTTGCTACTTCGATCTGAAAAAAGTGACCGAAAAATTCAGCCACTATTCGGTATTTGACCTACTTGGCCACTTTTCTTAATATTTGTAATATTCGGCTAATATTGCCAACTATTTGGTTGTATCATTTCTAAGCTGACTTTTCTTTTTTAAAACAAATTTACGTAAAATGATAAACGTTTGACACTATCGTAACATAGATAATGATGTCTTAAACGTTAGAACTTTTACTAAAATCAGACCCATAGATTTCTGCGTAACGTTCGCAATTAGTAGGCAAGTTAAAACTTAGGAATAATGTAGACTTTCCATTGTCTCTCGGGTTTTAAAGACAAACTGATCAAGATATTTTGTAATGTAAATCCCCTAATGATATTCTTGGTAGCATCTGATAGTATACTCATTTGTGTGAATGTTGAATCATTGAGTTTGTATGAACTATTAAATAAACATTAGCTAATGGCTGCAATATAAACAGCTTTCTATCATTATCATATATCTAAACTATATTCTCTAATGTTTAAATCATTTAAATAAAAGCGACGTTACGTTAAGCATTATTTGACGAGCAGATCCAAAATGAACTGATATACCTCAAATAGCTTATTGATTATTCTATCTAATAAAATGTATTTCTTTTTTAACGCTTATAATATTTTTTTCTTTTACTACTTCCACTGA
This sequence comes from Cecropterus dorantes dorantes, assembly GCA_018249915.1. NCBI lineage: Eukaryota > Metazoa > Arthropoda > Insecta > Lepidoptera > Hesperiidae > Cecropterus > Cecropterus dorantes. Next base: position 12,182 of record DWLI01000649.1, on the reverse strand, counting down.
GAAGATCCTAGATTTTTTTGCGGTTTTATCTTTTTTATGCACCGCAACAATGAAATCATCCTATGTTGTTTTGAACGTAGAATATTCTAGAAATATGTCATTTGACATTTCAAATTTAGAATTCCAGTTAATCGAAATCAATATCACAAAGTACCCTTTACCTACAGCGATGTTTTAAAGGGTAGTAATAATGAAATGTGCGCTCGTCAACGTTTAGCAGACAGGTAAGTGACAAGTGGTGGGCGTACGACATAAAGAAGAAATGATGGCCTAGCTCAGTGTTTTTCAACCTTTTTCATGCCCCTCTAGTATATGAAAGTATTTTGTAGCAGACCGTTCGCTGTTTCTATCTTGTTTTTTATTAGTGTTACAAGTTAACTTACATTTTTTTATATATTTGAATTTTAGGTATTGGTTAATAATACAATCACGTTTATAGATATCCGGCAATTAATATTTTCTTAGTAAAAATATACCTTTTAACTGTTTTCTTTATTGAAGTGAAAGTTTAGAGATGGTGACGATGAAGCGTTACGTCAAAGTAATATTTAATCATTATCTATTTTTAGTTTTAGATACGATGTTATACGATAACGGAAATGTTTTTTGTTTTTCTTTTTTATTGCTTGCACTTCTTGTCCTCATTGATTGACTCATTGAATCGCACTCTTTTTTTTACTGATATATTGAAACTTCACAGCCTTCCTATAGAGGATTCTCGACCTCCCCAGGGGTTTATATCGCGTTGAGATACACTGGCCCAGCTGACTCACAACCTCAAGTCATTGACGTAGGCCGTTCACATCGTCACACGGTAATGACGCCGTCGTTCCAGCTCATTGTTGATGGACAGACTCGCTTGATTGCGTCTCTTATTGAGATGAACTATTGTAACTTTAAACCGAAGTTGCGTTAACCTTGTGTTAAAGAGGCGACAAGAAAACCTACGTGCACCTCGTCTGGTTTTTATGACTGAAATAGTAGCAATATGCCGTATTGAAAGGGCTCACTGCCTTCAACATCATAGACGTAAATTAGGATTGAAATTCTTCTCGATGAAGTCCATAGAGGAGTTGCTAACCATAAGGAGTTACCAGGTGTCTGATTTTAGACTAATATTATCGCGGAACTGATACATTTTAATATGTTACACGATCCATGTAACTGGGTCGAAATATCGGCAAAAAGAAATTCTATTTCTATAGAGTACTGAGTCTTATTCCTATAGAGTACTATTTAATTGGAACATCTCCTGTAAATTCCACACACCTGACAACAATAGATCGAACGCGGCTGCCCACGACACATAAGAGGCAGTGGAGTGGATACTTCCGATTTATAAATAATTTATGTTAGTAAAGATGTAGACATGTTAGTCTCGAATCGTTGAAGCAGGCTATTCAATTCACACAATGTCTGTAATGAAGTCGTTACTCACATTCATACCTTATCGTCGATCGGAAATGTATAGATCGTTATGCTTCTCAGATCAGATCGTACGTACTGTAAACTATTTATATAAATAGAACTCCGATACTTGATGTTGTTAATAAGGAATTGATCTACCATCCTGTAAGTTTACAGTAAAGTAATCCTTACCATATCAATCTGCCGTCTATTTGATGAGCTACTCTTGCTAAATCTGTGGTCCGGAAATAAAGTTTACAATGATTGATATTCTTTATGACATAGTCGCGGCGCGAAATCTAGTTAAAGTTAAGTGATCACTGCAGCACATGAATGCTTGTAACTAAATCCATATACCAGTATGTATATACAGTAGGAGTCTTACCTGTAGTTGAAAACCTAACCTACTTTACTAACCTTATCATAAAAATTATAATAAGATGAAATTCCTTATGACGCTTTTCGTGGTCCATTGCTGGCCAAAGCGCTTCCCTAATGGGAGTTTGGCGAATAGTTACCGCACATGGCACGTGTGTTAGTGACCGAAGCGTGTTGATGTTACACAGGAAAACAATGTCTGGATTTTTTTCTTAGTCGCTTCCTGCGACACCCACGGGAATAAAGTAATATTGTTTAAGACATACCACACTGCACAAAATGTTTCTTTTACTTTGCTGTTTTATGCAAGAATATACGAAGTGGCGATGGCGACCATGAAAAGTCGTATCGCATTTTAATATAATGCAATTTTGTTATTCAGTAGCACTTTGTTTTCCACTGGTATCTATAAAAAAAAGTAGATCCTATTCACCTTTTTATTAGATTGAAATAACAAATGAGCTTGCAGTCCGTCTGATGGTAAGCGGCCGCTGCCACCCATGGACATATGGTAGGTAACTACATATAGAACAAGGGTTTATCTGAAGTCGATCATAGACGCGTTGCTGCTCCCGACGACTAAGATGGTTGCTTCATATATAAATGAGCCGGCAACAACACCCTTCCACCCAAAGGCAGTAACTGCTTCACAACTATACTCGTTCTACCACCTTAAATAGCCAACATATTAAAAGGTTAAACAAATTAAAATTTAAATTAATTGTAAGTTACCACCAAACATACAATCAAAGTTACCAAAGCGATAATATTCCACCTTGAGTTAGAGCCTGAGGTCATTCACTTCAATACATGAATGAGGAAAGACATACTGAACATCTCTACAAGACTGACAATATACACGTGTGAACTATCGACAGACAAAGGTCACATGTTACTAATCCTTGTCTGCCATTTTGAAATAAGTGCTATTTTCTAATGTACTAAAGCCAAAGACCAAAATGTCAAGATTTCAATAAAGCATTATCTACCTTGAATCTAGATTATTGATGGATGAGTTGAAACGAAACCGAAATATTCTTTTATCCGTTCAAATATTAAGGTAACTTTTTCAGGTTCGAGATTTCTTTTTCCAATAACGCTTTGTCTACCTTTCAATCAAACCTATGAATTGAATGATGGATTTACTACCTTCACTTACTTATTCTTAAAACTAATAGGTAAATAAAATCCTACAGAAAACTATTTCGTATCTATTAATTGTTTGGACGTGCAGAATTTTTGACAGCGCTGATTTTGACAGGATTTTTATGCAAAAACACACATATTTTACGCACCATAGATATTTTTTTTAACATAAGACTTCTACTTCTAATTGATTATAAGTAATACGTATATATAAATAATAATAATTTCTGTCTATATTACTGGTATATAAGCGGAAGTAAAGTTACTGAAGAAACCTGCCATGATAAAATGCTGTTTAATTTAAAAGTTTAAATAGCCGTTATTACTGAAGTCTGATGGTAATGATCGCATAGGCACGCTTCAGGCGTTTTATAGGTCGTTTAGCGTGGAACTTAAATTTTCTGTACATAAAATAAATTTGTACCGTTTGCGTGTCCATATTTCCATAAATAATACAAGAAATACCCGATGGAATACAATTTAGTGTATTGATTGAAAAACGTTTGTCCATTTCAATTATTGTTTAAGTTGATATAAGAAAGACAAAGGACTCGGTGGTCATAATATTTTCTTTTATTTCATCTTATCTGCAAACGTGATCACAAGATATGTCAAAGTCAAAAGATCAATTCAGTATAATTAGTTATATTATATTTAATGAAGACAAAAATATAGGCCAATTCAAAATATGTTTAATATAGATATACATGTAATTTAATTTGTGTTTTTAAAAAGTTACTTATTTAAAGTGCTTAGTATTGATTTATAAATATGACAAAAAACTAAGTACAATGTCGGTAAAAGTTAACTATGGAACTTATGTAGGTGTACTTAATGCTCGAGACTTTCGAAAAGACCAACCATTTTTTCTAATTCCTGAATTTTGCGATCAGACGATGGAACCCAGTGTAGCCTTTCGTCGAACAAATTACTTCGTGCAGTATTAAAGTGTTTGCGAAGCGGGACCTCCCGGCCGTGGGGCGGGGGTGGTTTGCCCCCGGTTTCTGTGTGGAAAGCTTAGTACATCTATCGACATGAAGCTATATTCGACTCATTGTAATTTATTATCTGTTAGAATAATTATTTGAGTCACTAATATGATTTAGATATATTATTGTAGGCAGTAAAGTGTTTAATATAACGGTTTTTTCTCTAACTACGATCGTAACTAAAAAGATACGCAGTGTACCGCTAATCCATAGCAATCTTCATATTTACACTAATCCAAACAAAGAATTATGTTAATTTATTAATGAATAAGAACTTCAAAGATTAAGTAGTACCGAAAATAATCGAGAAAAAGATGCAGTCCTCACTGAAGACGGGTCTAGTTTTAAATTACACGATATTTACTATAGGCATCCGATCCGCATTCTTGTTAAAGACTTATACTATAGTTTGAACGTTTATTTGTAATAACGTTTGTGAAAGCTACGTTACCTACCTACGTTATGTTACTACTTTAGACGCCGGTCGTTAAGCTATGACCTTGCAATTGAAACAAACGGTTCATATTAGGTTTTTTACGTAACTATATGTACTGTTACTGTTGTTATTGATTAACAAAATTCCGTTTGTTGTAACTGCGCTGCTGGGTTGAAAGGAGGGGTCATAACAAACCTTTATTTTGCACTTCGGATAGTACAGGAATAGAAATCCCTATCTATGTACCTATATCTTGCATGTACTGTAATTTTGAAAATACAAACCAGATCGTATAATACGTTAATATGTATGTATTTTATAATTGCTTTTTTCTTATTATTTTTTAATTTTTATTACATTATTAACTTAAGGCCTACTGTAAGTAATGATAAGTTTTGCATTGTAGAGCGTGTAATGGACTTATAATCTAATCATTTTACTGTCTTGCTTGCTAAAAGTATTAAATAGTGACACTTTTAATTAAGTCAAACAAACTGCAGTTCATGTTTACGTCAGTCACCTTAACATTGCGCTTCTGAAGACATTTATGCATTAATCATTGTAATAAATTATCAGTTTCGCGAGCGACACTGTTTTAAATTGCCCTATAGTTACTGTAATTACTTTAATGGTTTGTTATGCAAAGTAAAAACGTGTCGAGTAATGCCGCATCACGCAATGCCGATTCGAAATCGTGTGTTATAGTTTATTTATAAAATTGATATGGATAATATACCGAAAAAGTATAATTTGTGTATGTTACATTAGTTATGATGTTATGTGAGTTATTATGAGAATTTACTTTTTTAGGAGTGATAGTTAGAAAATATGGAAATGGTACGATTTAAATTAAGATGTATCCAAAATGTATTTTCATAAATTTTTCATTATTATTAATTATCATAAGTCCATTACATATTCGGCAAAACAGATCCTCGTTACCGAATCCAATCTATTGGACTTGTCATCTCGAATCATGTCAGCCCAAACTCGAAGGTCTTGCTAGTATCCACTAAAGAGTTTCACCATTTGCCTCATGACTTTTACATCCTACATACACGTACCAAGTTTCATTTTGGTTCAACAATAAGTTAAAATTGACTCCAAAGATTCGATAACATTGTAAATTAATTAAATTTTAAACTAATATAAAGCGTGTAAACATAAACATATATTAGAACAGATCGGATCTGCATGCAAATGATATGCTTTGGCATATTCTAACTCAAATAAATCATCTTAAGTTAGGGACTGATTCATTTCTCGTATAAACCAAAATAATATTATGTAGACCTTTTTTGTTTATTCCTAACCTAATCCAAAAGGATCGAACATCCAATTTACTAACGAATTTTACTATTGATTCGGCCCAGTAAGATTTGGTCGGACTCTGAACGTAATTGATCAATGTTCGGTTTGGTTAAAGGGGCATAACTCAACCCGGATTACGAGGTAACAGTTTTGCCGTTAATAACAAGATGGCAACCTCGTTAGTTTTACGCCTACCCTATGTCACAGGTCGAAGAAAAATATGTTATTTATAAAGATCAGTATAACGTTCGTGGGTTACGAGCGCTTCTATCAAAAATGATTTGACAGAAAGTTACAAACGATCCAATTTTAGGTTATGAGAATGTTGCCGTGGATACCAAGTAGTCATACGTCATCGGCAGCATATATCTTCATCACCAATGAACATGCAATTCACCTGATGATAAGTTACCTCTGATTCTGATATCTGATTTTCTACCCCTAAATTCCAATAGGCATCCAAAACTTTTTAGTGATCTTAGTTAGATTTCAATTAAGTACATAGCAATCAAACTTAGACAATCGATATGCAAGATTGCAAGCAAAATTGCTTAGGTTGATCGGGAAGATTAGCTGTAGGAGCGTATCAAATCGCGGTCCTAATGCTCTTATCAAACTGATCTAAAGAATAATTATCTCTGAAGAGAAACAAAATCCAATGTGTAGGTAGATAAAATAACTGAAAAAATAAAACAATAGATATATGATACTCTGAACTATTCAAGCATAAGCAACATGTGACGTCATAGGCTCACACACCTCACTGTAAAAAAAATACTACCGTCAAAATAAATACTTATGGTTTTATTTTACGTTGTTTTTACAGCTGCCGTAATTTTTGTAGCCCATATATTATCATAATGCGATTCCATTGCTTTTTCCACTCCATTGTCACTTGAAAGGAGATGATATTTTTGGCACGTCGTTAATAAGAACATTTCCCCTTGTTAGTTTTACTCACTCAGTAAAAGGAGCTCGGAAATATAGTGTGTTTATAATTTTCCCTTTCCTGTACTTGATGGCGCGTGGTATGTTCCGTTACACGTGGCCTATTAATTTTGTGCTTATCCGACACGACCCTATTAGAAATATGCGCTTATAATAACACATTAATTAGGACTAAGGGAAAACAGGAGGTTCTTACTTTTTAATCATTTTTTTTTCGTTTAGATCATCGTTAAATTTACAAATATTTTTTTTTGTTTTTCTTTATAATCTCCTACTACCTTCCGCCGTGTTTCTATGACTGTGTTTATTTATCTGTTTCTTAAAAAAAACTCGATCGCGTTTTACGAATACTGCGTATACAGATAATAGCATAGCATATAAAATAGCATAGTAAAAATTATGGAAATAAATAGTGCCGATAAATATAATTCATATATTATTGTTACAAATGAGTTACATTAAACCGCATAAAACATTCATTGTTTACAATGTAAAATACAATGTCAATTTATGTCAACAATCTGTATATCAATTACTACGATTAGTATTGATATAATTGCAAGGACAAAAACGACATACAAACACTTCCTAGTGGATAAAACATTTTTCGAATTATGTATAATATTTTATGAAAAATAAAATATATAATCTATTTTGATCAATGTGACGGGCAACTGGATGAGAATGGGAAGGTTTAAATTAATGTACACTTAGGCTTAAACTATATAGCAAGAGAAATGAATAATAACTGTGTAATAAAGGTTCATATTTCATATTTAGGCACTATTTTATAGAACTATAATAAAATGTTGCGTTTATGTATGTACATAGATGGTTGCGAATGCTATAGCAAACGATATATTTATTTAAAAGTAGAAAGTAACACGCCAAGTCTGAACGTGGCGGGAATATTCCAAAACATTCACTTTGTTTTGCACACAAAGAGATTCAGTCTTGCATAATACAGATTCTTTCGGCGCTGACGAAAGCTACATAATACTTGGACAAACAGAACTTGAGCCGACCCGGCATTGAGACATTCGTGTAGATACCTAACCCTGAGCTAAATCAACACATGTGACACATTTTGTACGGGGAACGCCTTAAAAATAAAAAGAACGTTAAAGTACCTACCTACGGTGAGGTTTCGTCATATTTGTGACGCATTTTAAGAAAAAAAAAACAAGTCCGTTGCGTTTTTTGTTGGATCTTCACAGTTGAGGTCATGTTTCGGTCCGTTAGCAATGTGATAAAATAATTAATTATTATTATTATTATTGTAACCGTTTCTAAAATAGTTTCACCAATACTTTTTCATTGTCATCTCAAGATGAGAGCCCTCATGAGTCTGCATATAACACCAGACCCCTTAGGATACATAAAATTTTATTGATTTTTAAGGGTAAAAAAATCTGTATTTTTAAAACAAAATTATATGAAGCTATTATACGATATACACGTGGAATATTTAAATATGTAATTTTCAGAACGATTCGACTTACTTCAAGTTTATTCATTGTTGTTCGTAAAGGTCAACAGATCAAATTAACAATTTAAGTTAACAATACAACGTGTTCAAGTTCAGTGCTATAGTAAAAAACCTGCATTATGCAGATGTCAAGATTCAGGAAATTCAAAACTAACAATATCCGTATAAAGCGGTCTTATTCACGGTTATATCTCAGCCTTTATAAAGAACTTCTGAACGGATTTCTTGTCGCTATTCAATAAAAACCGGCCAAGTGCGAGTCGGAGTCGCATACGAAGGGTCCCGTACAATTTTATCAATAAAAACGGTAAAGAACGTTTGTTGTATGGGAACCCCACTTAATAAAATTTATTTATTTTAAATTTAATTATTGATTTTTAAAGTGAGTAATTAATAAATATTTTGTGAATATTACACGCATCTACCTGTTGCCGTTATTAAGATCGAGCAAAAAAATCAGGCTTTTCGAATGGGACACCCTTAAATTTTTTTTAGTATTTGTTGCTATAGCGGCCTCAGAAATACGTCATGTAAAAATGTAAAAATTTAAAATTTAAAAATGTAAAAATTTCAACTGTTTAGCTATCACGGTGCATAAGGTATAGGCTGGTATCAGACAGACGGACATCGAAGTCTTAGTTATAGAGTTCCGTTTTTACCCTTTGTGTACGGAACCCTAAAACCGGGTAATGAAACTAGCTTTCTCCGCCGTAAACCTTTATTCGGGGGGTTTTGCGGAACCCCCGTAGTTTTGTGAAGCTCGCGAACGTTTCTTTGTGGGTTCGTAATCGGATTATGCTATCTTAGTTATTGGTGAACCCGACCGATCGCCTTATCTGATGAGACCGCTGCGGGGTATGGCCTTTGTAAATACTATCGTTCCCCGCACGCCAACCCGCCACTTCGCCTTTTTTATTTGCAAGGCGCTACACTGTTGCGGATTTTATCAGTTTTCGACTGTTACTTTGTTGCCGTTTACAAATATCGGAATATCGTTTACTTTTCGAATATTTATAGGAGATAGTGTATTCATATTTGCATTTAACAAATCATTGATTCATAAATATTTATGATCTTATGTTCAGCTTCTAAGAATAAGCAACAAGTCTGTCAGTGCGGATTAATATTAAAACAAATGGCGTAAGGCACATCATAAATAAATTTACAATAGATAATAATTAAAAAAAAAGACAAGGGCGGATGAAATTTAAATAAAAAATAATCAGATCAAAAATCAGAATCAAAAGACGTATCACAGATCAAAAATAAAATTATATTTCCTATATAAATGTAAAAAAGAGACGAATGAAGTTAAATAGCAACAAAAATCTAATCAGGATTTGAAATGTTAAATTTAACATATTGTAACGAAGCTTTAAATCAATATAAAAACAAAAGACGTACGTCACAGATCATAAATAAAATTATATTTCCTATATGTATATGTATATGTCAAAAAAAACGACAAAGGCGAACGAAGTTTAACAGTAACAAAAATCTAAATCAGGATTTGAAACACGAAACTTAACAAATTGCAACTTTCGATCGGACCCCTCACCCCGTGGCAGGCGTCAAGTCATTTGTCTCGGTGACTCATCGAAAAGCTTAGGGTGGTAAGATACTTACTTGCATAATTTATGAAGGTGACCGGCACTTCATTTTTGCAATGTCAAATTTAGGCAGGGATATCCAATGGGGTTTAAATTTGGAAGCTTAGAGATCCCGGATCATATGCAGATGATATACGTTATACGTAAAACACAAATAGGTAATCACTGATATTTCTGTGCCTCTTTTAAAACATTTTATTGTATACACGAGCTAGCGTATAGAATATACGCATATGTAGCATAAGTCGTTTACGCTAGATTAACGCATGCGAGTCAGTATGCAAATCGAGCCTAACCTAAATAGTCGCGTATAATTTACTTATTATTTTTTAATACCTTAAAATAAGTGTAACAAGGGAGAACTTAATGCCTTATCGCAATCAGGTCATTATAATACATTATTTATCGTTACTAAAAAATATATTTATATTGACATGATGACACAACAAGTAAGGTTCGACAGGAGACGTAACTTTGCCATGCCTGTTTCCAGCGTGAAGCAGTTCTTGCGTTTTAGTGGAAGGGTGGGATTCACGACTCATATTCATTTGAGGCGACTATCGACTTTATCGACTTTAGAAAGAACCCCTGTTCTATATGACGTTGCTAACAGATGTCCTTGGACAGCGGTGAACACTTATCATCAGGTGAACTGCTCGTTTGTTACTCCAACTTACACAAAAAAATAGTTAATTAATCAATGTCAATTATTTATTGTTATCTGTACTTTTAATATCGTGACGGACTTTGTCTGTAGAAATAAAATATAACTTTATACCTTATTGTGTACTAATTGCTCTCTAATCCATTCAATCACTAAACATAATGTATGGCGTATTCATAAATCTCGGCAACTACATTATCATTATGTTGCCTTATCTTTATTTCGGTCGCTTAGTTTGAGGAACAATTGAAAAAGATTTATATTGAGCGATAAGAGGCCATTTTTCGTGGCACTAACAATCGGACCGATAGCATTATGTAGCAGACAAAGCGCCGTAAAGATTACGCCGACTTATCGGGTAACGCGACTCTTTGTAGTTATATACCAATAATTCCCACTAATATCCAGGGGCGGTTGCCCTTTCCAATATGCGCTGTTGTGTCGAACATTGCTTTTAACGTCTATACAGAGGGATATAAGGTTTGAAATGTTAATACAGCATCGTATTGTCAAGGGTGTTACCAACTGCAAGCAATAATCCCTTACAACGCGAGTCGCGTGCCCTTACAGACGGTTCTGTAATTTCATTTCGCATCTCTTCCGCACTTGTCTTTGCATTTTCCTCGCATTCTTATATCACCCCAAAGTTCCCTTGACTAAAGTTCCAAATTCGGCGACACGATCGTATAATGTACAGAAGTTTAGTGCAACGCTAAAATTGCGTCAGATTGGATTTGCGTCTCACGTGACGTTCATTTATTTTAAGAGCTTTGCCACCAGCATTCTAATGAGGACGCTTATAAAGCAGCAACTAAATAGTTAAACGTCTATTCTACTCATGTTTGGAATTAAAACGTTTTCCGGCATTTGTATTTAATTTATTTTATTATTTAACGTAATACATATCTGTGAGTAAATTGCAGTATTAAGTTTGAGAGATAGCTTTTTGTGTATAAGAAGAAATACCGCATTAATGTATAAACTTAATAAATTATGTATTTGTTACACATTTTTACGGTACTAACATTTGTGTAGAAATCAACCCTATGTAATAATCTATTAGAATATCTGAGCGCAGTTTCGTAATGTCATAAAATTAAAATAATTTCTAATCCATAATAATAAGTAATCTCACATTGTATTCCCACCTCCAATTATAAATATTCGTTTGAAAATTAAGAAATACTTGTACCGAATCCTGGTATTTCGTTGGACCATCCTTACTCGTCATTAGCCATTAGTCTAATGAAATTCCAGGAGTTGCTGCTTGTACGAAGATGCTATGTAAAAAGCGCTTTACAGTTAACGAACGTTGGAAGCTTTTAACGTTTCATTTTCTTCACATTTTCTTTTCATAAACATTGGATAAGGACGAGAGAGCACACCTTAAAACTTCGTGAATTGTGTGAGTTCTTTCCACCTTTTACTTTGTTGTTAGAAGCAGAGGATGGATATATATATCTTCGGTCACTGACTCTTATAATACATATTTACTAGTGTTAGTGTTAAAACCAGTGTACCACCGCCACACCTATTTCTAACGTTTAACAGTTATTGCGTTGCGGCGGAAAGGTGTGATTGCCAGCTCATACATGAGCGACCATCTTCGACCTCTGGAGAAGCAACGCGTCTGTGGTCGACTTAACCTAGAACCCCTATATTACATGAAGTTGTTTATAAATGTCCATGGACGACAGACAACAGTTATCATCAGGTGGAATTCATGCTCGTTTGCTACTACAATCTTATAAAAAAAACAAGGAAGAAACTACTCACACTACTCACCAGAGTTCCTATTAGAATC
>DWLI01000648.1:0-19612 GCA_018249915.1 Cecropterus dorantes dorantes | reverse complement strand
AGATTCAGTTTCTAGTATTTGTTAGCGGCAACAGGAATACATCATCTGAAAAAAATAATTCAACTGTCTAGCTATCACGGTTTATGAGATAAAGCCTGATGACAGACAGACGAACAGCGAAGTCTTAGTAATAGGTTCCCGTTTTTACTCTTTGGGTACAGAACCCTAAAATGAAAGTTCTATGTGTCTGTACATCGCATACATTTAAAAAGAATGTTTGGAAATGTGCCTAACAGTTGCATTATTTCTTTAATTTTTCAAGTTATCGTGTATATTTCTCTGTCTATTTGAAATCGCATTTAAATTAAACTATCAAATTTAATTTAAGAAGGACAAAGCGAGTATAATACCTATTTTTATGTAGCAGTTAAATGTAATCAAATTTTTTAAGACGGGTGAAACCCCGGAATATAATTTACATATATCTGAAACTAAAACTACAATTAAAAAATCATACTTGGAATAACCACGATGCTAAGAAGTTTACTCTTCTTTCATCTCTCTTGAATTATTATTTTAAAATCTCTTGAAAAGTGACAGAAACACTAAGGTTCAACTGAAGAGGAATCACTATCACACTATCTACCGTGAAGAACTTTTGCGTTTCGTTGGAAAGGTGTGGGCCATATATATATGAGGCGATAATCTTAGACCTCAAGAATGACAACGCATCTATGAGTGGTTTCAAGTAAATGTTCGAAATGGAGCTGCTTACTGATGACCATGGTCGGCAGTGGCCACTTACTACCAGGTCTACCTACTCCTACATCTGTTATAAAATCGACGCTACAGATGCGTGCATATCGTGCGGTTTTGCTAATTCATTTTTACACTTTCTTCGACAGTCGTCAAAGGTCACACGACAAGCGGAAAATCGCTTCCGACCTTTGTCAACTATGGAGTGAACCACTTTCTACGCGTATCGAATTTAACGTACGTTTCGCTCTCATTACGCTTCGAGTATGATATTTAACTCAAGACTTTTTTCCTTAATTTCTTCTTTACTTGGATCTTGACTAATCCTTGAAATAATAAAAAAGTAAATTTATTACTAGCAATCAATTAGATTGTTAGTAATAATATGTTATACTCACGAATGGTAATTATAATATATTTTTTGCTTCCAAAAAATTATACTATGACTTTTACAATCTCAAAATAGAAGAGCCGATTTACCGCGAAATAGCGAATTCTCCCAGACAACTTTAGGGTGCGGCGTTAGTGAGTGTGAGCAGAAAGAATAGGTACGATGCAAATATCAGTTAACAAAGACGAATACATAAACACCTAGGTCCAAAACGGAAATCTAACTTAAATATTAGTCGAGGATCAAACTTGGAAGTTATTGAGATTCAGATCGGTGTGGTGACCGATTCACCACGATTTTGTTTATTTTAATACAATTTTCATTATACATTTATGATTTAGTATATTACATTTAGTTGTAAACATCGTATATTTACTTCGTACATTTTATATTAAACGATAAATCTATACTAATATTATAAAGCAGCAGAGTTTTTTTTGGTTAAACGGGCTTATCTCAGGAACTACTGGTTCGATTTGACGACATATTTTTGTATAGAATAGTAAATGTATCGAGGAAGGCTATAGGCTATATAATATCACGCTATATTTTTTTTCTTATGTAATAACGGGTGAAACCGTTAAACACAACTAAACAATAAACCGTCTCTCCCACATCTATCCTTATTAACTGGCTACATAATCAAATGCTTATACACCCTAAACGTTACCAGGAAAGATGAATGTACAACAAAAGATATTATACTAGGAAATGAGAAATTGAGAAGCCTTCGAGGCTGATTCATTCAAGCGAAACGGTCTTTGTGGATGATTGCACTATCAACTATATGTTTATATGTATTTAGATTTCCGACGTATGCGTTTCCGTGTGTGAATGTAATGCTTGTTCATACAGGGGTCTTTATCCAGGGACATGATATTTCTTATTTGTTTTTTAATTTTAGTATTCTCTATAGTAGTAGCTGCCGTACACACTATAGAGTAGTTTCATAGATATACATACACATAAACAAAAATAGAAAACAAAGATAATTATTTATATTTCACATGCGAGCAAAAAATAAATAGACTTCAAAAATAGCAGTGCTTTTAAAATTATAGTCACTTCAGTTTTATTTACTAGTGTTAATGTAACTGAGTGAAAATTATATAGCAGCCACCTACTTAATAGACTTCAATGGACGGTAATCGTATGCAGTAATATTTTATGTGGTGAAATTGTAGAAAATTAAGGTGCAAAGTCATTTAATATCTTCACATACAAAGGCATGATGATGCGTCATGTAAACTTTTGTTGCTAAGAGAACAACTTTAGAATGTGATAAAAGTATCCACATATATCATTTACACACATAGTTCGTTGTAATTCACTACCATAACGATCTACCATAGCAAAATATTTTATCAGATTAAAGTAGCAAACGAGCATGCTGTCCACCTGATGATAGTCTAAGCCGCGTATGGACTTTTGTTACTAATTCCAAATAAAAAAGAGAATATACCTTAAATCAATTACAGATGCGTTGCCTCTCTTGAAGACTAATAATAGCCTCATATTGGAATCAATGTCCATCCATAACCTTTCAATGAACTGCTTCACATTAGAAACGTGGGATAGTTTTACCGGTTGAACCATACTGGTTCTACTACTGGTCTGTCTGTATGTTTGATCTATACATATAAATAAAAATGAAGTGTCTGTTTGTAATACCAAAATAACAGCTTTTTACCAAATGCATATCAAAATATATATGATACTGATAACCAAACGTCTATCAGAAACAATTTTGTCTATCTGTCGTTTTGTCCGTCCGTCTGTTTGTTCCGTGTAATCTCTAAAACCACTGGGCCGATTTTGATAGGACTTTCAAACTTTCGGTCACGTTTACCCAAGTAATGCGTATTATGTGTTAGTCTTTGTGTGTAAACTATCTTTGTGCCAAATATCAACGAAATCCCTTCAGTGGTGTCTGCGTGAAAGAGTTACACACACACACCCACAAAAACATTCTTCTTTATAATATTAGTAAGATTTTAAACTCCATTGTAGCCACGGCGCACGCCTAGTTCATGTTACTATATGCAAAAGCAAGGAACGAGGAATGTCACCGTACTTTGCAGTATGCTCCTTTGGTACATAAAGATATAATTAGTATTCTATATGACACCTCTGAGTCATTTCCTCACTTAATACAACATTTCATTCATGTATGTATGAGTAATTGATCAAAAATAAAGAGTCATTCATGTATAACGTAAGCAAAATTGTAATATTTTTGACCACTCCCTTCTTCCCCTAATCAGCAAAAGTAATCCAAACTCTCCCTGTATATGTTTACGAAAACATTTGTACTGAAGTAGTGGAGTACTCTTAGAAATTTTTGAGGTAAAACTCAAAAGTAACCTATAGGTAATATTAAATACTCGCAGCTAAGATTAGTCTTTTTCGAAATATAAATCAGTTTAATATTTTCAAATATTAACCTTTTACCGTATATGACTATATACGTTTTATAAACATACAAGAATCCATATACAAATATCTAATCATTTCGCTGAATAAAACAGAAGTAACAAACAAGCATGCACACCACCTGATGGTAAATGGTCCCTGCTGCTCATGGACATCTGTAACTAACTTCATATAGAAAGGAGTTATATCTGAAGTCACAGATGCTGCATTGCTACTTCTTAGGACAGAGAAGGACACTTCATATACTCGTAAAAGTGAGCCAGCAACCTCACACTTCCAACAAATCGCAAGAATTACTTTACGCTTGAAATAATTGGGTCGGTGTAACCTCCCGGTTGAACCATATAAAGAATTTTTCTTTTACAGTAACTTCGTTCTACAGAAATTGATCGGAAAATTGTCAGTAACACATGTTTGTTTAAGTAAATGAACTGATGGTTTCCAATTAATCTAAGCTAAATGTCGAATAGTGGATCAACTATTTAGTTGTTTCTGTTCATAAGTAGTCCTTATTAGTCACTCTATTGAGCGACCGTTTATTGTACACGCATAATTAATAGTGCTTGTTCATTGATTCAATAAGCGTTAATATTACTCTAGTTTACTTATATTGGACATCTGTTTATGGATATGGATATGCCGTATGTGCTATATTGAATGCTATTGAATGATTTATTTATTTATTGTTAAATCTCTAACAAATAGTAAAGGTGCAACGTAGGTGTAGTTTGATAGCATTCTCTGCAAATTAACTGTGAATTAATGCGGAGATCTTGAGGCAGATGTAAATATAAAAAAAATATAATAACCATAAATGTGAGTAATCCTCACAGGACAGAACCGAAACTGAAAAATGTATATCGCATAAACCAAATTTGGGCTTTTTCGTTTCATCATTATTAAATCAAAAAACTTAAGTATT
Source organism: Cecropterus dorantes dorantes (assembly GCA_018249915.1). Lineage (NCBI taxonomy): Eukaryota > Metazoa > Arthropoda > Insecta > Lepidoptera > Hesperiidae > Cecropterus > Cecropterus dorantes. The sequence continues at coordinate 15,170 of DWLI01000648.1, read as the reverse complement.
TTTTATTTAAAGTCATATACAAAAACTTTCTTCAAATTGAAAGCCTATTAATAATTTGATTTATAATTAAAAGACTCGAAAGCCAGATGTTATTTTCGCTATTTGCTTAAAAAGCTTGAAGGATTCATTTCTAACCAGAACTATTCAACCGGTTCCGGCGAATGGCACGCAATATACATCGTGTATTATTTAACACTGCGTATATACCCGTTCTGTGCGGATAAAATTCCTTCCAGATAAGAGACCAACGACTTATTAATTATAGATGGAATTCTGCGAGATTGTTGACGGCGGACCGGCTGATTTACCGTTTGCATACATTACATTCGGAAATTATCGAAATATCTTTTGTTTAAGTAATCTTGGTGAATTTATTTCGTAAGTGACATAAACAAAATGACAAACATTTCAAAATTATGTAGTGACATTTGATATGTTTCGGTTTAACTTTTAAGATTCGTCTTCAAAGTCCGTAATGTTTTAAAAAATAATCTTAATAATTAAACCTTTAAAGTCTTGATAGACTTTTTAATTAGACAATTTATATAATTTGTTTTAATTCCTTTAAAAGCAATTAAGAAGTTAGTTTTATGAACATTATCTAGTTAATTATTTTGAAGTAATGTATCAATTACATAAAGTTACAAAAAGTGGGACAGAGTAAATCCTACTTTTTAGACAGTTTATAAATATTTGCTTTTTATATACTATTTTATATACTTTTTATATACTTTATATAATCTTTTAAATTTAATATTCTTTGAGCATTTGGTTCATTGTTATGGGATTTCATTAGTTATATATATTTGTACTTAACATTTCCTTTCCTTATCCTCAGCCTGTCCCGCTCAATAGCGTCAGGCCATTACCAAGAAATATTCCACATTTAAAAGGACTAGTTCGCCATCGAATAATAAAAAATATTCAACTGTCCGGCTTGAAACAGTAGGCTGGCAAAAAATGTTTTTAGCGTTAAGTTTACCTTTGCTCCTGATTATTTAATAGGTTTATTATTGTTTAAATGGATAAAGAACAAGTATTAAGTTATGCAACACATCAAAGCAAATAAAAAAGATCCGAGAACGGAAATCTTCTTTATCAAAAGTTGGTACAAATTAAAAAAATAACTTTTCTAATATTGTTTTACGTGATCTGTGGTGGTAGCTATTTCAGCTAAAGTGTTACAACAAAAAACCCGATGATAATAAGAAAATGTTGTCCATCCCCACCTTTTCCCCTTATTAACAGGTTTTTTTTAAATTATAAAGCCTATCTCACTCTGCAAATCGAGACGATGCTAATAATATGTCACAGTCCGTGAAACCGTTTGGGCGATAGTGCTGGCCAAAGAAATGGACATACAAAAATACACTCAAAAACATTACCCATCTTCCAAAACAGTAATTATTGAAAATATAAGACTTTCGATAACTGTAGGTATATCAATTTTCATGGTACATGTTTTAAGGCGGGTGTAACCGCTGGGCGCGGCTAGTCTTAAATAGGCAGATGACATCAACACATCGGAGGTATGGGACCGGTGTGGGTGCAGAATTAACCACTAGGCTATCACGTCTAATCAAATAGTACAACAACACAACTATCAGCGTGGGCGTTTCAATGAAGTCTCAATTGATATCTATTGTACTATTAAAAAACTGGCCAAGTGTATGTCGGACTCGCACACGTAAAGATCCGTACAACCGAGAAATCAATACATTCGTATTGGTATTATTAGGAATGAGCAAACACACTTAAAATTCCAAAAAATGTAGTAATTTTTAATCTATTTTGCTTTTATGGTAGTTTTGTTGTTGCAGCTATATAAATAGGTACATATTTCAAAGCTTCAGTTACAGTTCAAATATAAATCAAATAAAACCCAAAAATAATGTGCTTCCATCTAAATCTACATTTATTTTATTATTTAACCGTTTTCATTTGTAGTTAATACTGCGAAAAAAATAATAAGTCACAGATGCTGCATAAAATTTAAAGGTATTAAGGCATAATTAAGGTATAATTAAGGAGATATACTGTGACCTGCGACAGACAGAATGACAGCTAGGTCTCAATAATAGGGTTCTAGTAATTCGAATTGCTTCGTTACGGAACTCTAAAAAGAGGCGAATGTCTTTATGCGTCACTAAATATCAAGAAACAAGGCTCGGCGCTAATCAAAATGCGAGGCACAATCCACCTTGGATGGTGTGGAAGTTGTGTAACGTTGCCTTTGCAGCCTGAAATTTGTCGCCAATTTGCATTTGTTCTTTTGTTTATTTGAAGATTAACATCTGAGTACGATTTTTAGGAGTGGCATAAAACTGGAATATTACATTTTGTAATTAAATGTTCACTTTTATAAGTATATATTTAGAGAGTTCGTGTTTTTTTAGTTTCGATTGCAGATCTCTTCATCAAGATATAGAAATATTCTTTCAACCAAATGACTTAAAGGACAGATATACATTGGAGAATTGTGAAATCTTAAAATTATTTGTACTATTACATTTAATATAATACTATGAAACAACTTGCAGATAATTATGATGCGTTTTAGGTACTCATATATTAATAAATATATATTCAAATAATCAAAGCACAAATTTTAAAGTGAGGACAGATAGATTAAGTTTAAACAAATGTAAGTATTTTTAATTTCAATATATGTCGCAGCCAACTTAATCATTCAGGAAGCTATTTGAACGGCGCCATTTAGTAAAGAAACTAGGCTGGTAATTAAACGGCTAATTTAGCTACTATACATACGTTGAAAATGTTAATCGCGCTTGCACTGGCTCTAGTACGTTAACGGTCATATTTAATCGTACAATACAAAACTCAATAAAAACATAAATAACAGGCATTATTGGCATGCAACAGTTAGAACGGTAAGCGGTGATCGCGTGATCCGATTTGACCGCGCACCGAGACGCATCACGAAACCTTTAATTCACCGATTAGCAATTAAAGTTCCGCGTTGCGCAATATGTTATTCGGTAGTAACGTACCTATAATAATTGAATTCACGGAATAATTTAGGGAAATAACCATCATAAAGGAGTTGTTCAAATGATATCAATTTCAAGGTAATCAAAATGGCAGATAGCTGTGCAGTTTCCAGCAAAGGAATATAGTTTATCTGTCTTTATTAAATTGTAATCATTTCAAAATTCTAATTTTATTATGACAAGTGGTCTAGTATTTTATAAGCCATTTAGTTAATCTATAGTACCCACATTATAGAATAATCTTTATAGCTTTCGTGTTTTTAAGATAATTTTAGGTGCTACTACCTAAATCTACTACCTAAACCTTTCATAAAACTTAACTAAACATGCAAAACATATCTCTTACGTCATCATACTAATACATCTGAAATTGTTTCTCAGAACATCTGAACACATTTTAGAAAACAATTGTTTGGAATGAGCAGCAACTTTGTAATTTTATTTATGCTTGTCACAAATTAGAGATTCCCACATTATTTTCTCATAGACCACTTGAAAATTTTGCAGCTTCCGATAGACCTCCTGCAGCTAATTACTAATACAAAATACAAAAACTCGCCAAATTTTAATAGACTATAACACAAGGGTCTCTACGATTTGACGACAGAAAAAAAAGGTTGCCAAACTACCTAGCCTTTGACACCGGTGTCTAGAATTTATCAGCGGCGGCAGCTATCATAGCCAATATTTTAGTTCTTTACTATGAAAAAAGATAAGTTTTCGTGGACCCAGCTTACGAATTGTGAACGCCCATTTTTCCATCACGCCAGCATAGGATCACTTTGGATATTAAGGTTATATATTAGTTATTTACGTGTGCTTGAATACCAGTATTGTAAGTTTGTACCATCAGTACTGTAAAATCAATCAAACCAGTAACTAGCCACCGAGGTAAAATTTGCCGTGTATCATAAAACAACGGTACTAACAGACGTGGGTTGAACGATGAAGCGAACAATAATGGTTCTTGTAATTGATTTATATTCGACAGTGATCTCACTGCAGGTAAACATTGCATGCCTTAAAATATTCTCTAAGGTTACTGCTTTAATTAGTGATAAAGGAGAATCCTTTAAGTATACTATAGAATAGTCTCGACTCATTTATATCCACCGAAAACCTAAATTATGCTGTCAATTTCTGCATCGAGTTGTGCATAGACGTAGCTGAAAAGTATTTATGTCCGGCGCTAAAAAGTGTGTGCAGCGTAGCGTTTCATCTAGCACGATTTACAAATGCTAAAAGTAGCTAGTCTGAAAATTATTTTCAATGTATTTTGTTATAAAAAATCACAATGAAATCGAGCAAGTCGAACATGCTTGCATTTTAAGTATTTTATTTTCGTTACAATATATTTAAATTTTAAAACATGATTTGTTAAATAAACAATATTGAGTAAGCTGTAAAATATGTATGTATATATTGCTTATTGTCTGTGACTTTTTTTAAATAAATCCTTGATTAAAAAGAAAGCAAGTAGTTTTATTTTTTAATAATTTTGAGGAAAGCCATGACCGTACTCTAAAATTGATGAAAGTTTTGTAAAATTTTCTTTCCTTTTTATTATTTAAATAATATTGAGCTTCGCACAAAACGTTATAAATAATTATACATTTTTATTACGAATGTTATGAATATATATAAAGTTTAGTTTATGATGAAACGTGAATTTTAAATTATATAAATCAACTCTAAATTTATATGAATGTGTTTCCTATAAACGGTAACGCAATTGCAAATTTTATTTTTATTTCATAACGTTACTAAATTTTCGTAAAATTGCAAATTGATTTAAATAATATTCATCGATTAAATGCATGCCGTGCCTAAGTAATGACTACAAGACCAATAAATTGCTTAGACATTTTCTAGTTTACACTTTCACATTTTTTTGATAATAAAAAAAAATGTTACGTTCAATATTTGTTAGAATTAATAAAATCTTTGTAACTTATTAAAGCCGTATAGCTTTCGAAACCAATTCTTCAAATATCTAGCTGTAAAAACTGAAAAAGTTGTTAAAACCCCCTATGAAGGGTTCTACTACAGAAGGGCCTCCGCTGCAGTCTGACCATATCATCATCAACCCATTATTGTCCCACTGCTGGGCACTGGTCTTCTCTCAGAATGATTGAGTTTTAGGCCATAGTCCACCGTGCGGGCCAAGTGCGAATTAGTAGAATTCACACACCTTTGAGAACTTTTTTTAGATGACTCTCAGGTGTGCATGTTTCCTCACGATGTTTTCACCTTAAATGAGTGATAATTAATTTTTCCAACCTCTTAATATATATTCATATTGTATTTATATACTTAGATGCTATTGAGTCGTTTCAAAATCACGGTTAGTGTTAGGAAATCCCAGTTCTTGATATCATAAATAGATAGCTGAATTTAATTAGTATAAATTACAATACAATGTATGTACATACACCGCCATTAAATCCGTTAAGGATAATACACCTACACGTAAAAGTCGTTCCACTTTCCGTTTGGCGACTACATAAAAGGTAAAGGATATTTGCATGTACCTACCTATCTAGGTGACCGGCATTTGTAGGCGTCGCTCAAGCGCCATTGAAACTAATTTACTGCCTAGATTGTTTTAGCTGTCGATATGATGCTGCGTCCGTTACTTGGATCCATACAAAAGCTAAAATAATAAAACCGGTCAAGTGCGAGTCGGACTTGTGTACCATGGGTTCCGTACCATCTTTAAAAAACGCCAAAAAATCTCGTTTGTTGGATAGGAGCCCCACTTAAATATTTATTTTGTTCTGTTAAGTTCTGTTCTTATTTGTTGTTATAGCGGCAAGAAAAACACATCATTTGTAAAAATTTAACTAGATATCACGGTTCTTAGATACAGCCTGGTGACGGACAGACATATAGCGGAGTCTATAATATATCTCGTTTTTACCCTATGGGTACGCAACCCTAAAAACTATATCAAGTGCGTATATCAATGTGTACATGCGCATGAAATGAAATGGTTGCTAAACAAAATATTTTGTATATTAGAAAATGATTGATAGCTACATCATATCATATTATACCATACCTTTAAATCGATGCTATTTATATATTATTATTTAATTAAAACGTTAAAGTTTTTTACAGGCCGTTTTATTACAACGTCTGCATATTTCTAAGAATATCAATTGAAATGCCTGAATTTTTATGATGATAAGACTTCTTCCAATTAGGGCACGTGTATTTTTTGTGAAAATTAATCATACCTATACAATAGTTTAATAAAACCCTTTCTTCTTATACCTCTGATTCGTCCCACAATATTTTCTTACATAAATAGGTATAATTTTGTCGCTGACATTCAATATGCTTCAGCTCCTCCATAAACCTACACTTGATTCTTGATAAATGTGGGTACATTTATCTCTATTATCCTTTAACCTACCCACATTGTGCTCATTATAGTTTCAGTATACCCATACACGAAGCTGATAAATAATATAAACATAACAAAAACATCTCTACATCCAAAATGCCATTTTGTTAGCAACCCTAATTGGTATATCATGGCTAGATAACCAAAAAAATGGGCATAACAGATTAAAATCAACAAAAATGGCAAACCTATCTCATATCCGTCGTACTCATTAGATATTTTCAAAACGTTAATATCGTATCTTTTGAAATAACAAAGGCAGTGCTGACCTACTTGCAACATATTTAAATGTGAATAGAAGGATCTAGAAATCATGGCGAAATAAATTTTAATTTTGATTCTGACAACGCTAATAATAATATTATAGTCAATATGTATTGCAAGACAATTATTGCATTAAAATAAGTTTTGAAATATTATGGATGAATTTTAAACTAAAATTAGGATGAATCATAAGAAAAACGAAGTAAATGTTTCTATGAATGTTATTATACATGAAACAACCACTATTGCAAGTTATACATTTATGAATAAGAGATAATATTTAAATAATAAATGCAACGTCAAAAAATGAGAATGCAAGGGTATCTCCCAAGATAGAAAATCTTGGAAATGTAAAGGCATAAACAAGTCCACTAAAATGGTATTTTAATAATGGTCCGGTAAGTGAAAATGCTTTTAATTATGTATAGACAGTACCAGCACCTTCAAAGCCAACCAAGCTACTTCGATGACAAGATATCAATCAGGAAAACCAAATCCAAGACTTCATTTTTGGATATGACTACAGAGAATGACATATTAAACTAAAAAAAATTTCTACAGAATTGTGATGTAAAATAGAAATAAAGACGTTTACAAGGAAAACATAGAGAAGCGAGATGAATCTAGTTAAAAAAGAAAGAAAGAATACATCTAGTATTACAAAGTACTATTATGTTACTGACGTCAGGTTGTGACGACTGAAACAGGAAGCAGGAGTCGTCACAGAACTTGAACACGTGACTTAAACCTGTTTGCCATCTAATATATACAAATTAATAAAACTAAAGTATATGTCTGTCATTTTAAAATAGCTTTTAGCACGTATACAACATGTATAGCAGTAAACAGTAAAGTGGTATAATCGGCTTACAGGGTCCAAGATTCTAAACTGAGATACTTCATTTTTTTCAAAATCATGTGCGTATTAGATATGAATCATTACGTACTTTAATGTCAAAGGAAATGTCTCAAAGTTTACATGCTTGGCAGCTGTCTGATAAAATCTCGATAGTGTAAAGTCTACTAATTTGTATTTTGCCTGCTAGGTAAATTCGGGACTAAAACGTTCTCATTCTTTAGAAGACCTCGCAATAAAACACTGGAACGGAATGCCATTAGGCCCATGTAACCCTTTGTTTAAGGTGTTTCTAAATAATAAATAAAAAGAAAGTTTAAAAACGTAAACCCGACTACTAAAACACGCTCTAAAAAGTAAGAAACAAGAAAATAGTCCCCGATGAAATTATAATGTACAAACTATTAAAAATACCCGGTTAATAAATAAAAAACTTACACGTTTTATATTTTAACGTATATTTTACGTCATACTGCTATCAGTATAATTATCAGACATTGCTGATTTTTGATGTTCATTTTAATTTATTATTATAATGAATTTGCTTTTGATACAGTAGGTGGCATACAACCACGGCTTTAGGACCTAATCTTGATTACCAAAGCAGCTGAACAAACATTATTATTTAAATAGAGAAAGTATACAGTTAAGTCCCGTTTACTCTATTGTATTTCAATCGATTCTTTTGGCTATGATGAACTTTAGTGTTATCAAAAAAAAAGATTTTTATACTTATATTCAAACCATTACACGAACTTTAGTAAGTATCAACTCAGAAAGTTAAAGATAAATGATAATTAAATAAGTTGTTTAATTTCAAAGGAGATATTCTTATAAATAAGTAATTAATCAATTTTGAAGGATAATCTTACATTTATTTATTTACATCGGTTTAACATAACTTAAGAGTTTTACACCTAGCTATGAAAGTTTTCACCAGACTTATTTTTATCGTTAATACCTTAAAGTAAGGCATATATGTATAAAGAGGTGTATTGATGACGAATTTACATCCTCGATTCGGCGTACAGTCGCCGAAACCGGTATTGACCCCGATTGAGAAATTTAGAGCGTGACGAATATACAAAATGTATACAAATGTATGTAACTTCATTACATGTCAAAAACACTAAATTGGCAGTTCGAAATATACAATAATAAGATTGTATGACAAGGTCGTAGCCAGGAGGACACAGGACTACAGGTAGGGGCAGATCAAGAATGTTAGGGGGGGGGCAAATCTGCTAGAGGGGGGGAGTATGTTGTATAACAGAACAATTAATACGCATTGAGCAAGTGAGCTTATGATTCTAAAGAAAATATTTATTAGATTCGTGAAAACTTGTGGAATCATCTTATTACCACTTGATATAATAAATTAATTTATGTTCTAAACAGCTATGTATCTGATTGTAAAATTTGTAGATCCGTGTATACGAATATTACAAGTATCAAGTACCAATATATGTCTCTTTGCAACTACGTCGAATGTAGCAGATGGGCCGTGGCAAGCCAATAATATTCTTACGTATAAAGTGACTGACCGTATATAAGTATGCATTAATTATGAAATACCAAGTTTTAAGAGTCAAAATTATTTGTGTTAATATCTTAATCAATCTATTAATTGGTACACAGATTGTAATATGGCACGGGTATAGAAGTTCGTTGCATATAGGAAAAGTATTGTTTCCAGAAATATGTAACTACATACTTTTTTACCAAATCACGACTTATTTCGAAGAACGAATGCTTATTTTTCTATGAAGTTTCTATTAGAAACGGTATCAACTTCTTTGAGAGTCTACTTTGGGTTGTATCAATTTGGTAATGGATAAAATTCATTTCTTTAATTGGGATTAAAGTCCATAGGATCAAATGATCTTGATAAAGTTAACAAAGAATCCTAAAGACATCCTGAGTCAGATACTATTAAATTCGTATTTTCTTCACTTCCTTGTGGCACTTACGTGACAATTGACTAACAAAGCAACGCGTAACATGTAAATATGTCGCCTTAAAATTTTCGTCATTACGGCATGTAAATCGGCTTATTGTTTGATAAAATCTGACTCCATGATGCCTTATCAACGTAGAATGATAATTATATTAATACCGTAATCATAGTATATATCGTATGTATGGTAATTATATTGTAAGACACTCCTGAACTCGATAAGATTCAATAACTTGAATATGTCTTTCAGATTTATATATAACGAAACTATTTTCTTTCCATTAAGGAAAGGAATCAGAAGCAGTATAAGCTTAATGCTGATATTTTGAGAGGCTGAATTTCATACCATTTAGTCTACAGAGCTGAAGAAGTGCGATCTATAAACATGAGCATGATTTTAGAATTATATGCCTGTATTATAATGTATGTATAGGTATCTACTTAACACACATTTATGGGTTCTTTAATGGTGAAAGAAATAATGTTAAGGAAACGGAGATTCAAATTTAATTTTCGACCGATACAACTGACTGAACACTTCGATGCGAATTCCCAAAAGAATGTAAAACGCGCTTCTAAACTCGATAAGCCGGGGATAATAGTTGGTTATTGTATAATTCTATTTAGTACAAAACTAGCATATAAACGAGTATAATTAATGAATTAATTACGCAGTCATTCATTAGGTACATACATTCACGCGATTCAACCTTACTTGACATAACTGAGTCACTTAATCTAATACGTAATCGGAGCCATTGTACATTCAGCTAGTACTTGGTACGTACGTTACGCACTATTACGTATATTGTGGTACTATTTATACCTACTAAAACGCTTAATGTGGGAATTTTATACATTTTACAGTATATCGCATCTTTAGAATTTTGACGTAATGTAAAATTTATCATATTGTCAAACATACGTATTAATACAAAAAACAGTTTTAACTACTATCCATTGCAACTGGAAATTTTTTGGAATAGGAAAATTTAATTAAATAAAAAATGCCCGAAATGGAAATATATAGAAAGATTGAGGACAACATGATTGGCAACAACAGCTTAAAATTGCATTAAACTGTTAATTTGGAATACTCGTGTTGCAAAATGCACTTTGCCGGTCTGACATCCAGTTCCGGGTTCGTTTAGTTTGCATGCTTTTTTTCGTATCAGATTATATCTTCAACGAAACGGAAAAGCTAAGTCGGGTTATCATTGTGAAAAGTTTGTTTAAAAACTATTAAAATCTGCGTAAGTACCTACTTACCTTGGAAATTATTTTCTAACTTAATTAAGATATTTCTGCAAAGGTAATTTATTTCTTAATCTGTCATCTTTACATTGACGAAACTAATTGACTTTCATGTTAAGATATTCATCAGATTTATTTATTTATATCAACAGGTGGAAAGTTTTCGTATCAGTAGGTACGTAGGTCAATCAAATGCGAGGAAATAATCGGTTGAATGCATTTAAAATAAACCTGTTTCCTCTTTAGGCCAAAACAAAAATAGATTAACGTATTAAGACGCGGAAGTAGTAAACGAGTATAATGTAGGTAAAATTTAATTCGACAAGACACGGTGTTAAGTTCACCCGAGGATTTAAGTATAATTTAAAGCTATCGTAATGTGACAAACAACATACAACAAAAGCCTTATAAGAGTTAAATTTACCGCGTTTCGTTTTTTTCTCCATTTTTGTCTATTCACTTTTCTTATGACTGATATATCTACCTGGAGAGTTAGATCTACACGGTATCTACACGGTACGTAACGAACTAGTAAGTACAATTATCGCTCAGGATTACCAGTTATTAGAAACATTAACTGACCGGATAGCCTTTTTCCTTTGTAAATAAAAGTCAGACTAAAATCGAATTATGTTTGATTAGGTGTTGTATTTATTATTTTAAAATAAATAATAAAAAGATATATATTGTTTAATTTAGGTGAAATATAAAAAAAACTGCGCATACTTCCAAAGATTTACTTAAATAAAAAAAAGCTAACAATTTTCCACGCACGTATAAAGATAATAGAGATGTACTCTACTTGTGTAATAAGGCAGAAAATGCGTAAATAATTGCGAAAATCTTCCCTGTCGGCATTATATGGATAACAAATACTTTCTTATGTCAGTAACGCAATTACGAGAAAGTATAGCATCCATTGTTACTGATGAGTAACAATTTAGTGATTACATTACTTTAATGGAATTCGCGTGCCGTCGCGTACTAGGTCAACAGATTGTTTGATTTGTGTATAGTTTATGAAGAAGTATGAAGTACACAATCGTTATGAAGTGGTAAAGTCTGTGTCAGTGTTTTATAAGATTGAGTAGCTCGTTTATCAGTCCACCTGATACGTGATGCCACCCGTGGACATCTGTTAGCACATACAGAGCACGGGTTGTATCCGAAGTAAATAACAGATGCGTAGTTATTGTAGAGGTCTTAAATGATCAACTTATATGCTACGGTAACCACAAAAAAGACACAAAGAAGTACTTCAGACTGGAAGTAAGTGTGGCGGTGGCACCTCCCCGTTCGGACGATACTCGTTACCTTACAAATCCAAAATTGTATCTTATAGTATTGTCATAATGTATTAACCAAATTATGGAAATGTAGTTTTAAGAATTTCTTCTTTCGACGTAGATTATTAGTAATATAAAATAGCCTTTGATAGTTTATGAGATTTTTTTATAATATTACAATAGCAAACGAGCAAGCAGTCCACCTGATACTAAGTAACTACTGCCACCCATGGACATCTGTAATCAACCCAGATAAGATCAGAATATTCGCTTAAGGAATAAACCTAAGTTTCGTCACAAATGCGTTATTATTCCTGAGTACTGGAATGAGATGGAACACCTCAGATAAGTATGTCTCTCTTACCACACTCTTCAGACTAAAACACAGCAACGCTTAACAGTTGTGTTAAGCGCTGCTGTGTTAACTGAAAGTATTACCACCACAAGAATTTCTGCCTAATTAGTGTGGTGGTGTTACTTTTAGTTAAACCACAAAGAGTTCTACCACCATAATCAATCAAACCATAATCAACCAGTTCAAATAAGCAGTCATGACCATATAAAACCGAACCATAATCTTTATACGAGACAAAAAACTGTAATATATTGATTTAAGCATTTTTGTAGGAAATGAATTTAATCGGAACCTTACACGGATGTAACTCAGGGTAGCAATAAATAAAACAACCTTGTCAAGACGTATAAGTACTTAATGGCACACAATAAGTAAGTCTCACTTGTCTTATTTAGACAAAGAAAGTTAATTTGCATAGATTTCTATCAGTGCTTTCACTTGAGTCTAGATTTGGATATCGATTAGAAATTAAATGTTCATTTAAAAACTGCTTATGATTTATAAATACGATAACTCGTATATCTAGTAATGACCAGTGATTAAAGATTGACTATATTTACCCGAATACGTTTTCTTTTATCTACTATACAAAAAAAAAAACGTTCGACCAACATATAAAAAAGTATGAAATTTCTTACGCCATTTACGTGTATATACGTAACCCAGACATCTTGTGAAACGGTATTATTTGTACATCAAAAAGAACTAATTTTTTTTATTGGGATGATCATAGATATTCAGGAGCGGCATTGGTTTATTCTCAGACGTAGTGCATGCTAGTTTGCTATTACCACAATCTTAAAAACTACCATTTAAAAGAAAATCTAAGGTATTTAAGGATAAACTAAATTGACATTAACACTGAGAGGATACAATATAGGGACAGTAGGAATCTCGTCAGTTGTAACGTGTGTTGAGTATTTATCAAGTGATTTCTATGCATTATTTACTTTCCAATCATGTACCTACATCTTGACATAACGTGCATATAAATATAGCATTCTATCCAATTTCAGTTATGTCTTAAAATTTATTTGCTATCTTGAGTTTATACAAGGTTCAAGTGAATCCTATTGTTTTAGCTTTAAGTGGATGTCATGGGAAAATCATTGTGAGACGACTGGACTGTTGTATAACAGATTACAATTATTATTTTAATGTCTAAATATTTGACTTGGAATCAAAATGTCTTATTTGATGTGGAAGAATTGTGAATTTGTCTTCATTGTGGTCGGAAATACAATTATAGACTGTCATAAAGGTATTTGTCCTATCAATTTAATGTTTAGCTTCTATTTGACTGACTCTTTAGTTTATTTAGCGCTAATTTGATTGAATTTCTATTTAATAAAAAAAAAAAAAACTGAATAGACTTCATTCATTATTATTAAGAGACGAAATAATTATAATCCTTTAAATAATTCTTCAGGGTCTTTAAGCGACGTAAGATAATATTATGGAGATTATATTATTTACAAAATGTTCATTAACATATGTAATGTATATATACATTTTTTTTTGTTTTCTTTTACATCGTACAAGAAAACAAAAAAAAATATTTTTTTACGATTTATTTAGAATAACTGTTATTAATGTATATTTTTGTATGTAGTTCAGGTGGCATGTGTTAAGCGTTGTGAGGTAGAAATCGTCATGTAAGGAAAAACCGTTACGCACAATCTATGAGACTTATTAGGTATTTCTCCCTTTCATTATATCAGATTATGTGTGTGCGGGATATCAGCCAGAACTTAAATACTGAGCGTTCATTAAAACTTATTTGTTCTTGGTTTTAAATCATACATAATTAGACATATTGTTTCGTTATTGCAATTGGGTATAGAAGATTAAGGAACTTTATTCCTGTGGTAGGTCCCAAACTGCATAATTTTACCGGGTGGTAGACCAACGTAGTACGACACCGCCACACTGTTTTCTAGCGTGTAGCAGTTCTAGCGTTTCGGTAGAAAGGTGTGGTTGCCGGCTCACTTTCATATGATGCGTCGTCTTCGGGAGTCGCAACGCATGTGTGATTGACTTTAGATTATTGCTTGCTGATGTATATGGGCGGCAGTAACCACTTGCAATCAGGTGGACTTCATGTTCGTTTGCTACTTCAATCTGATAAAAAATGGTATATTTTACACTAATTTTCTGTTCCGATTACTATAATATAACACACCTGCCATAGAACTTGGCAACATCTTGTCGCGTCTTTTGATATAAACTGTACTCAATACATGTAAATGTGATACTGTCTGTACATAGCACCAATCAATAAGGACACACGTTAATATTGTAATCGGCATTTGAAAAAGGAAAGTAACCTATCGCAACATCAGGCAGTTGGCACCGAGAGCCATTGTTCGTATTCGGGTGAGCATGTAACTTGCGAGCCATTGTGGTTTTTACTTACAACGAAACACTGTAAGAAACCAAACAATACAAATTTACCTACAATTTAGCGACTTCGTGTTCGGTGAGAATTGAATGAGCGAGAGTCGATGTTAGATGTTACTACATCTGGAGAGTAGATAGCATGATTACCAGAGTATGTATGTTTAGTTTTTGATCAAAAAGGGTAAATAAATGTACCGTGGATCATGAAATTTGCTGCACTGGCACTATATCTATGTGTGACATTCTAAGCTAATTTTATTTTTATAATATAGAAGTAGGAAACGAGGATGCAGTCCGTCCGTCCGTCAACCCATTATTGTGCCACTGCTGGCATGGGTCTTCTCTCAGATTGAGAGAGTTTCAGGCCATAGTCCACCG
>DWLI01000647.1:0-19616 GCA_018249915.1 Cecropterus dorantes dorantes | reverse complement strand
GAAGCATTCAAGTTGCATTGTATGGTTTTAATTTGATATTTTACAACTGTTTTACCAACCCGGTCATAGTGAAACTTTATTAAAATATTTTAAACATTTTCATCGTTTTAAACTATTTACTATCTATCAATTATCTACTACTATTTTAACGACATAACCATAAAATGACAACATAACATAACAACACCATAAAACTTTGTAAGCATTCACTTGTTGACTACAGACATTTAAGGTATTTAAAAAGATACCTAATTCGCAAATTACAAGCAACCTACTAATATATTTAGTTATATTTTCTAGATATTGATGTATACAAATATTTTCATTGGAATTAATTAGATATTCACAAATACAAACATGTATATGATATCAAACATTAAGTTTTGTGAAGCTGAAAAGATCATCAACAGATATTGGTCCCAAAAACCTATTTATCACCTTTGTCATTCTAAGTACCGGTATTATAGGTACTATATTATATACAGTACCTATACTATAGGTACTTAGAATGACAAAGGTGATAAATAGTACGTACATAGTATATATAGTACCTATTCTAACATGATATTGCTTTCTCCACTTGACCCAAACCACTACCGACGATCAATTCTGATGACGCAAACTAATCCGTTAATGAAATAATTCATTATACGCCTTGTGATTGACAGATAGCTCCTTAAAACTTGCGAAATGGGTGACAAGTGATCCGGTTATGTCCACCGAACAGGTGCTGAGGAATCCGATATACTTGTTACGCGTTGCGCGTACGCAGATCTTGCACAGAAAATTGTATATGAACGGTAATTGTATGATAGCGCAAGCGAGTAAGATAATGTGTGAAGATTGTCATGAAAGCTTTTCTCCTTTATTTAGCCTTTACAGAATTCATTAACAATACTTTTTGTAAGAAATAAACGGTATATGAAAGCTCTACAATATTTTATGCTTTTAGGCTCCATTAGCTTATTATTGCGTTTTCTGTTAGTCAGTTAGTATTAGATTTTTATTCAGTACTCATTATTAAAATATGAATGATTTAATTCCAAAAAAGAAAAAGATTAATGTTGCAGATAAAGCTAAAAAAATTCATGGCAAGTAAATAACCTTCTCTTTGGGAAGTCCGTTAAAAAAATCGTACTTACACAAAAATTACAAAAAAAGGTAATACATGAACATCAAAAATTTTGAAAAAATGTAAAAAGGAAAAATATTCATTAAATTGAAGACCTGCTATTTCAAAGCTAAGATCAAGTCTGAAGTAGTTTAAACAAGGAGCTTAAATATTTTTACAGATAATTTTCAGATACAAAAACAAAATTGTGATTACAAATAAAAAAATCGACCTCGAACAACTGTCAAAATTGATTATTACGCACATAAAACTGGTGTGTTCACTTTTACAAATTTAATCATCATACAAGATAAGTAGGTCCAGCTGAGATATGCCTGTCACAATTAATACCCAACCCTGATTGTGACAACATATTACTTGTAACAGATATCATACACGTGACAATTAAATCGTCAGATATCGACTTTCACTAGTTTACGAGTTTTAGAGATTAATCTAAAGACAAACGGATGACACAAAGCATCTTTGATAAGCAAAGAAGCAAGGAAATTTGATAATTTTAAAGATTTCATTTATATACGTTTAAGTAACGCAAGTATTTCTCTGAAAAACGAAATAACTTTGAAACAGGACACCCTTGTTTATTGTCTTTTGTATTGACATTTTCTGGCTTTTTAATTAGGAACTATAAAACAACATAAAAGACTTGTTTCCATCTAATGATGGTGAGGTTGGTGAAGTTCAGCAGCACCACTGCCACACCTATGTTTATTAACAGCTTCTGTGATGTAACAGTCATATAGTTAAAGAAGATCCTACTGAAGAAGAAGAGCAATATCTCGAGTCATATAATAGAAGTATTTTTTATTACTATTAACTTATTTTAGACGATCCGACAATCATCAGACGTAGCAACGCATCTGAATAAATGACCAAGCAAAAGCTCCTTATAAAAACGCCAGAATCTCACGCGCTACACTACTACAGCATCTGACCACACAACCATTTAAATCATCCAAACATGTCCCCACAAAAACGTCCAGAGAACAGCCACCAGTCGTATCCTGCACCTACAGTACGTTACTACAGAACAGTAGTCGAGTAGTATTTAAGCGATGACTCAGACAGTCCAAACCAGTTCGGGATACACGTATCGTGAGTTGATAAAAATGGTCAGCAAGTGCACTTCTTCAATGCGCTTTCGCGGTAGCGGTCGTGTCTCACCGCGAACGAGCAGCGAGCTCCTTGCTGCTCGTTCGCTGATTTGGGGAAATGGAACGATATTAAAAATAACATGATAACGCTTTGTACACTCGTAACTCCACACAAGAAATTTCGGTATTCGATGTCTTGGACCAAGAACAATAAGGATAAATACTCTAACCCCTAGATCCAGAACAGAAATATAAATTCAGCATTCAGATATCTGTCTGGTCGGGCATCGAAGTGGGAACTCTCGTCCAGTCACAATAGTAAAGTGACCGCTCTACTACGTGGGTCGTAATATGAGACATGCTGACCCAAAGACAACATTTCAATCTGACACACATGAGGTTTCCTTCAACACCTCGCTAAGCAGACTAGGTATTTCTGGTTCTAGATGTTCACGTCCTAGGTTCTCTGGCCCGCACAACACAGATAATCCTGGTGTAAGGGCATACGAATAAGAATGTTATTATTAATAAACAAAAAGCAATAAAAAGTAATACAAATATTTAAACTCGGTAATGTTAAATTAAATTATAAACAAAAACAATATTTAGATAGAAACAAATTTCTTCCGTAAACTGTTTTACTACATATATAAAGCTTTAAAATGTAGGAAATCCTAGGACTGCGACTTATTTCTTTAACACATTCTCGATCAAACTAGAGACATTGTTATCCCAAGGTGACAGTTACCGATATCTATCAAAATACCCAAACGATAGAATAGTTCATCGCCTGACATCACTAGCTCGAGATGAGACACCATATAAAAAACGGTTAAAAATTCCACCAACGACATGCCAAAGATCTCGTCAACCCACATAAATTAAATTGAAGCGCCCGTCTTTGATTTAAAGTTTTAATTGCGTTATGAAGTGGCGATGGAGCGTGCTCCCCGACTAAATGTTAGCGAGTGCATCACCCTACATGCACCGACAATTACGTCAAATTGATTTAATTACTCCGGTGGTTATATCGAAAAATATAATTAAATAATATTTATCCAGCAATTGGTGGTACTTGACTAAAATATAAATACCTTACACGATAAATATGAAGGCACCCCTAATTTTTGGAAGCTATTAAAGTGAACAAAAACATCGCAAGGAGGCATTCCATACCTGAGAATCATCACACAGTTATGTTAGCAGACATTATTTTGATTTAGAAAATTTAATTACAAATTAAATGAGAGAAAACCCTTCGACTCCGGACGCACCACCGCTACACCTCATCATCAACCCACTGCTCGGCACGGGTCTTCTCTCACAATGAGAGAGTTTTAGGCAACAGTCCACCGTGCTGGATAAGTGCGAATTGGTAGATTTCACACACCTTTAGGAACTGTTTTTTTTTTCAGAGAACTCTCTGCTGTGCAGGTTTCCTCACGATGTTTTCATTTACCGTAAAGCAGTGATTATTAGTTTGTAATAGGACAAAATGGATAAAAAATGCATGAACGACCGTAGATGACTACAGGCGGTGCAAACGTACTATTAGGGATTTCATGCTTTGCTACCAAAAAATAACGAAATAAAACCTTGTGCGTGGAACACCTATATCTCTACGCTAGAAATAGCAACACACCTCTTGCCAAATCCATCACACACATCCATGGATGTCAGTAACCACTATTTGAATGCCAGTAATCACATTGAAGGTATTGTTCGGGTCCCTTTAACCCGGCTGCGTAAGAAGGAGGGTAATGTTTTTCGAGCGTATGTATGTATGTTTGTACGTATGTCCATCTCTTTGGCACGGGCTACAGCCCAAACAGCTAGACCGGTTATGCCGTATGACATATCATTTGAATCGTCTTAGTTGAAAAAGTGACATAGGCTATATTTATTTAAAAATGGCGCCTGGAAATAGGAGAAAAAGGACTTTTTTATTGTTCCGACATTATAGGTTTTAAATGAAAGCTAGTATATAGACCTATCTAAAATATACATATAATACTACTTTTACTTGACTATTTTGACATAAACTCATATAAGCGTTAATTTAAATATATATGAACAAAAATATTGTTTTAAGCAGTCGGGTTTTTTGTGTTAATGTTTTTTACAATTTTACTACTTCTACTTCAATTAAAAATATATATTACAAGGATGAATATTTCCATGTAAAAACATAAGTCAAACTCACTCGTCTCGCGCTGATTAGCATAATTTTTCAATATAATGTTGTTCACGGAGTTCACTTCTAGTGAACCTTAATAAATAACATCGTATCAACCTAGTGACAAACCTTTGAGCTAATACCGATCTAGTCGGCACTCTGACAATGTAGTTATAGGCTGAGCGCCTGATGCATGGACTAGCTAGACGTCTAGGTAAATCTAGTATAAATCATCAGGTTCATCCTAGACAAAATAAAAGAGTACCTACGAGTATCTTAGGTTATTCTTCATTCGTATTGTATTAATTTAATCAAAGTTAAAAGACTAAAAGCTGGCATACTACAATTGTAAATTGTTTGTATTTTGCCAGCCTTACATTGTTTTACAATAAGCCATAACACCATGAGAAAAATGTAATATTTTCAAACGTCAATTTTTTATTTTTTTAACTTTCCTAAACTTACATGTTGACATTACATAAACGTGTAGTAGTTATAATGTCCGCACAATAAAATATTATATTTTTACTGTACATAAAATTCTAGCACTTAAATAAAATATCGTGTTACCTATTTTGAATCGTATTAAAACCCACAACCTATTTATTACAGCGGACTCTCAGCCTACACTATGTTCGGCGGGCGATGAAAACGGCACTTTTTGCCAAATGAGATACAGAATCCGATAGCAGGATAGCTAATAGCTCTATAAACTAGATAATCATCTCGTTGGCGCTGGGAAACATTCGCCACGATGCCACGACGTTAAGTAAAAATGAGATGTTCTTAGAACTGTTTACATGACAATAATGATGCTGTGCTTAGAGGAGTGATGGAGAGCTTTATGGTTGAAATGGCTTCTCAATCGTTCCGAGGTTCGAATCCCAGAATAAACAAGTTTTGAAATGTGTGTCAAAGTCTACCAATTCCCACTTGGCCAGCGCGGTGGATTATGGAGTAGAAACTTCCTCATTCTGAGAGGAAACCCTTGCCCAGCAGTACAATTACGGATTGACGACCGACTACACTTGTTAACTTGTGTTTAATTGGGAGTGAGAAGTGAACATTTTAGCGTAATCCTTTGTATTAAGTAAGTTCATGTCATAAACACCGTAGTACGAATTTTAGTACGACTATAGCTTTTAAGAACACCGATGTGATACTCAAATGATTGTAACACGGTTTCTCAATCTGAGAATCGAATTATTCGACTACTGATTTTTCTAGAATGACGTGCGTATTAGAAACACAGCTTTACCTTACAGTGAATAAAAGCATCGAATAAACTTACACCTGAAAGTCCTCTAAAGAAAATTCTCAAGTGTCTGAAGTCCACCAATTCACATTTAGATCAAGGGATCTATTTGAAGTGTATCACAGATGCGTTGTTATTCTCGAGAATATGTTACTGATCTAGCAACCACACCCTTCCAACGAAACGCAAGTACGATTTTACACTTGAAATAGGCGTAGCGGTGACATCTCCCCTGCATATCCGATTTTTGATTTCTACTTTGGTCTAGTGTGGTCTAGGTCCCTGGATGTGTTTGTGTACCTATAACACCATTTGGAAACAATCCTAGTACCTATGAGTCAAAAATTGTAAGTGAGAGTGATTTTTTTATTCAATACTCCCAATTTCAAAAGTTTCTCTTCCGTACATTTGTACAAATGTTTTTCGCAATTCGTAAATGGTTACTCACGTGTGAGCGGTTTGACAGACGTATTCGCGTATTCGATTTAAGTTTTCAGTACACCTTTCTCATTCCCTTTCTTTTTGTTTTTATTTGTTTTAAGCCAATTACAGTTAACAGAACGTGAGGTCGGAAAAAACCATGACCTACAAATACGACAGAAATGCCTCTGTCATAGGTAATCCTTGCAACTAGAGACGTATTTCAAAAGCAGCGAATTTTTTTTTGTATTTCTCTGTCGCTTAGAAACATTTACTTAGAATTTACTTATATCCGAACGCATATCGACAAAATTAACAACACATTTATTTGTAAAACTAAAAAAAATATATTTGTTGAAAACGGTACTTATACGTCAATAATTTCATTGATGTTGACTTAACTAAACGTAGTAGGTATACATTTGTTAATAAGTCAATTAACGAATTAAAAAATCTGAATATAAGTTAAAAAAATAGATATTTTGATTATATGAAATAACAAATAGACGTAGCAATATTACTAATGCAGTCATAGCAGGGATATATCAGAATTAAACTATATAAAGATGATTTTAATGTATCATATGCCCGTTACTCCTTAACGGGTAAAAAACGTTTACGAGAAATGTTTACGAAAGTTTAAGAGTGGTAAAATTACGCCAGTATCGTTTAGTTAAACGGAATGACCACATTAACCACCCCTTACCGTTGGTGGTCATTATTGATTGACCGTCCAATATCACTTTATTGACCTATTCTATAAAGTTATTAAACAAAATTGCACAGTTTTACGCGTGAATGAGTGAAAACGTAGTATTATCCAATAAAATTAAAATGTAATAAAACGGACATTGTGCTTAAGGGACATCATCTTCCCTAAATCACGGGGTATGTGTATTATTATATTATTATTAGTCCTTATTGCGATTTTTATGTCCTCGGTGCAGTCTTCCGCGAAAAGTAATGCGCCGTAGCGCTTTTCGGTGTTGCCAGACATGCTTTGTGAATTGCGGGACATTTGTAAAATTATTAGTAGCGACGTATTAAAAAAATGTTAAATTATAGTGAAAACATGAATTATAACTGATTTATAAGTTTATATTGCTGAAGTTATTGATTCATATAAGTATTTTTAACAAGAAACGGGCAGGCGGTTTATATTAAATGGCCTCACGGGCCGTTTCATATAGTATGGTATATATTTTGTATAGCCCACAAATCTGTAACCAGTTACCATCTTACCTTACCACTTATATTATTAAAGATGGTACTTCTGAAAAGAATAAGTACTGATGAAAGATGGTACACTTACCACTTATATTATTATAGATGGTAACTCTTACCATTACCATCCCTAATAATATAAGTCGTAGCTAACATCGGTTACATCGCAAACTTTAGTTGAAAATTGTTTATGGTTAATATTTATTTACTTTTGAAGTTATTTTTAGATAGGTAACGTAGCATTCTTTAGTTTGTTTTTCAAGATTAGTAAATTTTCCCCAAAAACGGGCAACCCGAGCACCACCGCATGGCAACACCGAACTAAAGGCTGACTCAAAGGACAGGCGTGCAATTAAGCTCTGTTTACCGGGCATTAATTTTTGGCAATAAAAGAGGAGCACGCCCGAAATGTGAGGTACGCATGCGCGTGGGAAGGCGCGGTGGCTTTGTACACCATTGTACTTGCAATTAGCAGTTTTTTTCGATCGCCCACTTGCCGGTGAAATGTCGCATCGCGTAATGCGTTGTCCTAAATGCTTTTCGACAATTTGGGGACGCTTCGCATGAGGAATTGTTACCCGACAATGTAGCTAGGATATATAGACTACGTTAAGAATAACGTTTATTTGCGTATTTGCGTTCACGTTGTGGGTATTGGTATGAATTGAAGACCTAAACTAATGGCTACTACGATTACTTGGTTTGAAGACAAAAACAGCCACGAGGTGGCTTTGCGGCGTGATTTACCAGGGTAGGGGGTAGAACGAGTGTAGTTCGACCGCGGAAGTACCACTACCATACCTATTTTAGCGTGAAGCAGTTCTTGTGTTTGGTGGAAAGGTTGCCGGCTCACTCACTTATGCTCACTTATATATAAGGCGACCATCTAAGTCCTCGTGAATAGCAACGTATCTGTGATGTAACACGACTTCAGAAAAACCCCTATTTTAAAGCAGTTCTTGTGTTCAGTGAAAAGCTTGCCGGCTCACTCACTTATGCTCACTTGTATATGAGGTCATCTAGTCCACGAGAGTTGCAACGCATCTGGGATCAACTGAAGATCAACCCTTGTTTATAATGAAATTGCTTACAGATGTCCATATGCGGCAGTAACCACTTACTATCAGGTGGACTGCATGCTCTTTTGCTACTGTAATTTGATAAATAAGGGGACACAGCGTTACCATCAGGAATAGTAATGCAGTGGTTACCCGCTGGTATGACTTTAGTATGTTTTGGGTTGCCTTTCTTTACGGGCGGCTGTCACCGCTTAACGTCCATTCCAGTAGAAATTATCTGGTTGAACAGGTTAATATGAAGAACTACTGGTTCAAATTTGAAAAATTATTTTTGTAATCAATAGTCCATTTATCGAGGAAGGCTTACAGGCTGTACATCACGCTATGTTTGTTTGTTTTTTTTATTTAGTAGCGGGTGAAACCGCGTAGCACACCTAGTTACACATACATGCCATTCAATTTCATTTAAACTAGACTTTTTCAGATAGTAAACGGATCCTTAACATATTAGTGCTTTAAAGGAAGGAAGGAAACGATCGAATAACAAAAATTTATTGTTAAGTTCCTGTTAAAGTGTTTTGTAGAGAATACAGCGGAAATCTATTACCCTTCAATAATATATTGCAACATTTGCGAGCATGTACCGCAGTTGTAATTACACAAATCGTACACAATCATGTAATTACACGAACATTATTTATACAATTCTTCACTATTATACTATTAATCAGTTACATATGTAGCTAGAAACCGATGAATTGTAATTACACTGGTATTTATTCCTAATGTGAACATTTTTGTTATATGTACCACGCTGTATGAGCCACCTGATGGAAAGTAGTCGCCGTCGCCTATGGACACTTGCAACGCTAGTCACCAATGCGTTGCTGGCTTTGAAAAAAAGCTCTTTTTGCACCATCGGTTTAAACGCTTCTTTTTGCCGCGGACATGCAAGTTGTGAAACGAACTTCCTCCTAAAGTATTCCCGGAGCGCTATGAGATGGGGTTCTTCAAAAAAGGTGTGAAAGGACCTCTCCTTCAAAGTCGGCGATGCATTGGCGACTCCTCTGGTGTTGCAAATGTCCATAGGCGACGGTGACTACTTACCATCAGGTAGACCGTATGCCTTATCGTTAGGATAAGTATAAAAAAATCGCAAACAAACATGCAACAACTAAAATTTTAAATCTCGACCACGAGCACACTTTCAACATTCACACCGTATGGTGACTTCAACAGCCTGCCAACAACAATTAAGTCCATTTTGATAGAGTGACCGATCCACTTCTGTCTAATTGTGCGTTAACATCAAACTCGCTAACCGGAAGGAAAGCGAGCGGACAAGCGGAACACACGTGTTATGACGGACTGCGACACTTATGTACAGGGCTGCCACCTTTTTTACCAGCAATTTAAGTACATTGGCTATAAAAGGTAGAAAAAAGTACATAGTTCTAAAATATAGTACATTTTTTTTTGTTATTTTTTGTCCGAGGCAACTTCTAGGATGGAGCAAGATGAATTCACGTCGGCGTCATAGAAACCTTATAGAACTTTACCGAATGTTTGTAGTGAAATTTACGACCAAACTTTTAATTCCATATTATGCAAAGGATTTTCTCGTACTTTATTTTTGTCATAAAGTATAAAGTAAACTTATCTTAAATTAAGTACATTATTATAAACTACCTGTGGCATCCCTACCTGTACACGAAACCGATAGCTAACTTCTCGCTTCAAGCGCTATTTAAGTTTAAGCAATATTTTATCAAATTTCGCTTAAATTTGCAGAGATATTTTCGTGGCTTCATAACAACGGACAATTAGGTACATTTTTAGCGCTTGAAGTGACGCTTGCAACGCATAGCGAATTTGCTTTAAACGTTGCGTCTCATGGCCCTCGGGGTATAGTCTAACGCATCACCTCGCTTGCAGACTAGCGGAAAATTCATTATGCAGAAAAATTCATATCGCAATTTGTTGTATCGATAAATTAAGCAGATAAAGTAAGAAAGAGGAATCCAGTGTGAGGCTATGCGTATAAAAAAACTCGATGAAGAGTAAGACCTACCTCAAAGAATATTTTACTTTTCCGAGACTATCTCAGCGGTGGAGCGGTTAAGTATGGCCGGGAGCGAGCGTGCGCGGGCGCAGCGACGGCGCCGGCGCCGCGCCCGGCTCTAGCTTTATCCTTATGTGTAATAGTGGGTGCCATTAGCGGCGGCCACACGGCGACATTAATTCCGCTGTTTATGAGCAGCTGCCTTAACGAGCCCGATCGCAACCAGTACGGTAACTCCGGATATTTCTGGCCCTTTGCTAAGTGGTTACGTTTTATCTTTCTAACTTTAGAATGTTGTCCCGCAGCGTACTTAACCATTTCAACCTGTCTTTAATTATGCTATGCGGGGATATTTATATTTCTGGGCGGTTATTTTTAACACGAACTGGAATGATTGGGAGCGTTCACCGTCAAACATTCCAGGACACCATTTTTATTTGCAAATCATGTTTAAAACAAGCCCTCGCAATTTATGCTGCGTTAAATGTTCGCCAATAATAAAAATTAACACGAAGATTTTTTTATGAACTGCGTTATTTCGCTGTGAAAATAATGTAGTGTTTGAAATTGCATATGAACTGCAAGCACTCAATTACGTGTACGAAAGGCAAATAGTGGTGGGCGGCGGAGTGCAAAGTGGAGAGCATACGGTCCCACGCGGGCGTGGGGCCGGCGGAACGCGCGCGTTATTGGTACTCGCACTAAAAATACACGAGAAAGTATCACGTGACCGGCACGAGCGGCGCTTCATTCAGATGACGACATGCGCCGATTCGTAGCCGGTCGCCATTGTTGGACTTGCCGGAAATCTGCCGAAAGCATACAGCGATAAGCTCATCTCGTTGACCTTAAAACACGCATACGCTACACTTACTGATCGTAAATAACAAACTTTTTGGGTCATGATTTCTGATTTGGAAATAAATATGTATCTAAATGCACGTTACCGATAGTTAAGTGATGTTATCGTTAGCTATTATAATTTGGGAGGAATGATCGTTGCAACCGCCTAGGATATTCTATTAATAACATTAATGGAATGTTATGGATGAGCGGGACCTCCCAGAACTAAAACGCTAATAATGGCCCCAATGACATTATATCATCTAATTTTTTCAAAGGGGAATTGCAACCAGCGTTCTTGGATCTCTCCCAATAGGCAGTGATTTGGACTCTATTTACCTGTAATTTAAACATTTATTTTAGGTTTTAATAGATTTTATTTTAATTTGTCTTCATTTACTTTAAGTATCTGTTTGACAGAAGCAATACATATTGATTTTCTTGTTGTAGATGTCATATACCAGAATGTGAAGACAACAACACGTTGGTGACGGCGGTGGGCGAGGAGGCGTGGTCGCCGGAGTGGTCGCCGTGGGCGCTGCACCCCGAGTCTCATTGCCACCGGCGCGCCGCGACGCCCGGCGCCGCCTGCGAGCCTGACGCCTTCGACAATGCCACCAGCCTCCAGTGCGAGATGTTCGTGTACCAACACAGGAGCAGCATCGTCGCTGAGGTACACTTCAACCTAATTCACAAATTGACCGAATACTACAAAATTTTTTTTGAAATTGAAGAAGGACCAGTAAGAGGTCCTGACCGAGCATGGACATCTGTAAGTATAATAAGTTTCGGTCAATTATGTTCAATGTCACCTACAATAATTATGCGTACTTGGTCGCAAAACAATACATTTGGCAATACATACATATATCATTGTATTGTTATTACTTAAACCTCATTTACCGACCAACTGTGTTGACTTTCGATACAATGTAAATAAATTATTATATATTGATTGAATTGGTGATTGTTTTCCATGATTCTGTTAGCGTTTGTTCAGTTCAATATCTTGTTTTATAAATATACAAACTCTGAAATTGTTACAGTCAATGCGTATTTAAAAAAAAAACATTATTTACCAATTCTAAATCACACAAAAACATAGAAGTATTCTTCCCCTTTATTGTCACCTTCAGCGGTAATTAATTGGATAAAGTAATCCAAACTAAGTTGAATTGAAGAGCAGAAGTAAATTTGTTAAATAATGTTGAACTTTGTTTTTTAACTTACAACAACTAGAATATGTTAAAATGTTGAAATGGAAACACTATTTAATTTCGATCCAGGATATGTTAATGAACTGTTTCAGAATTTGTGAGTCAAAATTCAATTTGTGTGCTAAACAGAATGTGTGTCATTGACCGTCCGCGGGCGTGTTGGAAATGTTAGCGGAACTCTTCAATCTATTCAATTTTTAGTTTTGAATTTTATGTCTGGTTAAGGTTATAAAGTAGGTGTAATTACAGGGATCCTAGATTACATTGAAGACATTCGATAAAAAGATGGCTGTACTTTTTCTTTTCCAATGAACTTAATTTCAGTGATTTGAGTTTCTCTGTTACTGGTTCGACCGTATCCATTACCTAGTCAATGTTGGGCACGACCACCACAAATAGTCAAGTTCTAAGTGGTAAACTTCAAGCACTTCTTATTTTTTTAGAATACGTTCAGGCATGATTTCTTCGCGATATTTTTTTGCCGCAAGTGACAATTACTTTCTAGTGCGCACCTCACCTCAAAAGATCAGATGTGTCCCGGATGTCAACTTCGGACTCAATGTTGAGAGGCCAAATTTCAAATTAACACGTTAATAACATTGCTTCCGTGTCATCTTTAGGCCATCGGAATATTTGTATCAAATGTATCTAGGCAACTTAGACCAGAGTAATATCTATTATGAACTACAAGAACTATCATAATTTTTTTTCACTAGCACTTGGTGAGTGGCCACTCTTAGTTCGCACGATCTTGCGCGATATAATATATTGTTTATAACGCTTAAAATTTAAATATAAACGCTTGGATTATTTATTATAAATAAAATTCATAGAATACGAAATTGCAGCAACATCAAATAATGTTAGTCATCAATATATAGTGTAAGGCGGTAGACTCGTTTGTGGTTCGCCACGGGAAGCACTCACGGAACATTGCATATACATACATAGTTCAGTGTACATTAAAATGGACAGTAAAAAAGTGTAGCGCTGCTGTATCCTGCTTTGAACGCTGCGGTTAGGGAACGATACTTATACAAAGACTTCCTGCAATCCTCAGAGAACTTAACGCATCCGTAGGTTGGTCGGACAGGTCACTAATGTCACAGATATACCTACGACATGCTCGCTAGTTCTTTACTATGTATAAAAATATATACGAGGTAAACCAAAATGCCTCAAGTAATATTTTGAAAACAAATTTATGCAAAATGTTTTATAAAAACGTGACTTGTTTGAAACTAAGCAGAATGCTTACAAGCTAGCGGTGACGTCACCGCGGTAGGCTCGAGGCCTAAAATAACGCACAATTCCTATGTTAATGCGGTTTGGAGACACGCTACCACTATCTAGGCAACCACCGACAAACAAGAGAACTGATAGATACCATGCTTGTTATAAAAAATGAGATTTTACTTTTTATTTGGGTTCCGTACACAAAGGGTAGAAATGGACTAAGACTCCGCTGTCTGTCTGTTTGGTTGCCTGTCACCAAGCTGTATGTTATGAACGGTGATAGCACGACAGTTAAAATTTTCAGAGATGATGTATTCATTTATGTTAAAAAATACTAACATCATCATAAAATAAATATTTAAGGCGGTGCCATATAACAAACGTTTTTTTATATACATATTTTATCTTAAGGGAGATTCCGATGGTTGCGGTGTTCGTGAAACAACTATTTTTTTATTTTGAAATATAATGAAATCGCAAGATCTGATGGTAAATGCCTTGCAATATTAAGCAACAGTTAATTTTATCGCGCGAATAAACTTTCAGTCAAAGATTTATGCTTCCCTGAAAGTTTCTTCTCCCGACGATATTATTGAAGAGCCTCTTGTATGTGTTATTATAGCTTTCAAACCAGATACGGGTGAAAGCACTGATACTTTACATAAACAAATATCGGATATAAACCTCACGTGACTGACTGAGCCAGTCGTGTCATCGAACATTATGTTAAACATTACCACATTATATTTCAGTTTATTTTTAAATGGGAATTAAATTAAAACTCAGTGTTAACTAAGTGTTTTAACTTCAGACATCACCTCCTCATTCGTTGTTAAAAAAGCAGCTTTAATACAACCGTATTAAACGCTGTTGTGTTTTGAAGGGGTTGTAAGGGGTAGCGACTTTCTACTATCTGTCTTGGGTAGAACTCTAATTCTATTTTGGTTTATTCAAACCCACGAGCTGCACTTGCAATTTATTATCGAGTGGACTGCGAGTTCGTACGTATTATGTAACATATAGAAGTATATTTTATTTTATAGAACCGTCCCGTTTTTATGAACAAAACGAATGGTGTTGCTAGGAATGCAGGCGCTGACCCGTACTCGTTTGGCGAGGTTGCCGGTCGCACGCTCGCGAGAAATGGACATCCTATGCGTGAACGGCTTCTATATTTAGAATGTACAAAAAAACAACTCCATGCAAACAGTTTACTTTCTCTTCTGCAAATTTTTTGATGCACATTGACATAAAAAGTAATTAATTGCTGGAAAAACATGTAACAAAAAATCGTTTCAAAGAATTCTGTGAAAAAGACATTTTTCCAATATCCTTTATGCATTTATTAGATGACTGGGGTACTAATACTCGTACGCATTTATGCGCTAGAACAAGAGCAATAATTTTATAAATATCTAATTCCAGTGAAATAAATTCAATACAAACTATCCAAATGTTATCGTGTATGTATTACATGGTTATCTATATATTAATACGTGAAGCGAAAAGTTTCGATCTCCGTTTACGAATATTACGCGCACACACACTCCTCGTGGTATTAGGCATAGTTAACCAAATGTAAACAAGAAGTTCTGAAAGATAATATCTGTGCTTAGTAATAATTGTTACTGACATATAAAATGAAACAAAATAAAACATTCATTGTTTACATTACTGTCATGTAAACTACGGTGTATACACTGACAGATGCATAAGTCAACACTGTCAGAGGTATTTTTTAATTAGGGATGACACAGGGAATATTTGATTATTACCTCACTATAACCCCTCAGTGGCCGTCTTCGGCGGTGCGAAGAGAACTCCGCAGGAACTCCAAAGGAACGCAACTGGAGTCTTTGGAACGTGTTGCTCCATCGTCCCGTTTAAGTTGCCTCTTACGACAATCAGGGGATACCGTAATATTATTATGATCTGGGAACTATAGGGAAGATTGTGGGGGGTCTGTGTTAAAAATGAGTTATTATTTTTCAACAATTTTGTGGCGTAATCATTTTTCCTCAATTTTAAATAGCTAAGAATGTAATTGATAGACAAAAAATACGTTTCATAGCGTTGTAGTATATGAAAAATGTCGACACTCGAGTCTGTTCGTTATCAAAAATAACAATTTATAAAGTTAAAATAAAATATTTAAGTTAAAATTAGTTTATTTTGTTACACTTCGGTAATTATGAAGTATAGTGTTTATTTGTTTTTTCGGGTTTAATTACGGTCGAATTTCGACCGTTACGGGCAATTAGTGTGGACAAATTAGATATTTAATTGTAATTTTTAAGTCGCTAAAAAGCAACTATATTACAATGCTTGTGGTGATTGTTCAGTGGTATGCAAAATAAGTTAGACTCATTCTGGAGAACAACAGGATCACAACCTTTACGCACACATACGTCAGATTACGGATCAAATTAGAAATGAATAGACGTAGTAGCGCTGGTGGATCTAAGACTTTTTTGACCCGGCCGAAACTTTGAAAGGTCACAGGTGGCCATCCGTGGTAGTACTTAAGATCGTCTTTAGATCCTTAAGACGAACTTACGTCTTTTTGCTTCTACGAATTTTTAACCTCTTTGGTGGTTATGGATGGATTTAAGTTCATGATTATAAATTTGGTAGGTTGCTTGATCTACTGAGCTCCCTTCTGTATTTGCCATGCATCGTTCTGCGCATCGTTCCGCGTCCTTCCTAGCCAATAGTTAATGCTGTATGGATGTATAGCATGGTGTTGTTTCTATTCCAGTTCGACCTGGCCTGCGAGGAGTGGAAGCGCACGCTGGTGGGCACGGTGCACAACGTGGGCATGCTCATCTCGCTGCCAATCATGGGATATGTGTCCGACAGGTGCGTGTACAGTCATATTTTTCTTAAATACGATTGAAGTCGCAAATAAGTATGTCGTCCATCTGATGGTAAGTGGTCACCGTTGCCTATGAAAATCTGTAATCAAGTTCGTAACAAACGGGCTTTCTATATATAGTCTATGCGTTGCTACTTCTGAGGTCTCGTATGATAACCAACTCATGCTCGTACCACCATTTTGCAAATTATTTGCTTTATATAGGATAACAATTTGCCTTTGTTTCCTTAATTTGGATATTTACAAGCTATTAGTTAATTTGGTTTAATTCGTTAGTACGTGAGTGTCAAATCTTGCTACTAATTTGTAAACGGACGTAAACGTTTAGTATGGATGATAATGCATGATAAGTTGGTGACCTGGATTATGATGGAAATCCAATATGGTGGACGACCAAAGGGGATAAATTAATTTTTATGCAACTCTATTCTATTGGTATTAAATTGCTTGTTGTTTTGGAGTTTTTTAATATAAATTTATTTTATAATATTGTTTTTACAAACGAAGATGCAGTTCATTTCATTGCAAGTCGCAATTGTTGACCGTGGACATCTATTAGCTGAAAGATGTAGTCGAGTAGCTCGTATACCTAAGTGTTTTATTAAGCCACAACCTAAACCAGAACGCAGCAGCATTATTAGACAGGAAAGTGTGTGGTGTTGGTGCCACCGGGGGCAAAGCAGTAAGGGTTCTGCCAAGTTTATTTCTTTCTCTTGTGCGTTTGTACGGTCCAAACACGTCGTACACAAATAAGCCCAAAACACTTAATTACAAATCGTAAGCTAATAGGATTTTTTACAGACAAGAACGAATTTTAAATTCGACACTAATTACAATTGTCTTGGAACATTTTGATTTAAAAGTTGTTTCCGTCGCTAAAAATAACTATTTCGCACTAGTTACTTTAAATATGGAGTGTAATAACGTCTTGCTGTGCAAATGTTGATACACAGCAGTGCAAAATATATCAACCAAATCTTTTGACTAATGATATACAAGTAATGAAATAGCATTACTTGATATCATTAGCTCACATATCTAGCACGCGAGATTTTATGTTATTTTGTAAGATTTTATCTAAGCATTTTGCGATTAACATATATTATAGAAACTGCTTACTTAATACAAGTTTAGCATAGTAATACGTGTCCTCATTTAAAGTCCGAAGCTACCTCAATATCTAGAACTTGGTAATAATTGCACAAGTTTTCCGAAGCGTTTCCTTCGAGTACCTGCAGAGCCTAGCGCGAAGTGATTTGGACTACTTCCATGTTCAAATTCCAAGGATTTCTGCTGCCGTGATTTGAAATTACTTACATTGAGGTTACATTATTAACACGTACATTTACATTAATAAAATTACGCTCGATCACGTAGCTGCCATGCTGCTGAGGTGAACTGCATGTTTTACGCACTTAATAAATTACTGCCATATGAATTACTCGGATAAATAGTTTATGTAATGATTTTAAATGCTCGTAACAAACGCTATTTACATCTAATCACGTTTAAAGAAAAATGCTTGTGACGATATCAAGATTTATGTATCTAGCCCGTATAGGCTTGTACTTGTACTTGCTACTCATGATTGTAGGTTTTGAAGTTACTCGTTCCACTGAATACATAATAAGGTACTTGTTTAAGATACTTATCTATATTATGCCTCATTCCTTTCAATAAAAATATTTACTTATTATGAGAATTCACTGAATTTAAATAATTTTTCTACGGGCAATAAAGGTTCAAATATTTTCACGAGAAGTTCGTGAACATGTTCGTGAAAAACATAAGGTTTCATAAGTGAGTTTTATTTTTTGTTCCTAGTTTCATGATTCTAGTAAGTCAATCATTTGGTTACTATTCCGTTAATTCAGTTAATTAGAGTAATAAATAATAGAATTATATCTGCTTAAAGTATTAGAGATCAATGGAAAAAGGATATCCCGTTAGATGGAAATGCCCGGGAAGCATCCATGCCCTAATAGTCTCAGCTTCAGAGTTTGTAAATATGCAACTAAAGAAACTTCGTAGGCAAATTCAGGATACAAGTGGTCCCATCTTTACAAGCTACGTGAAGTTACAACAACCATTTATTATCAGTTTCAGTTCAGAAATCGTTATGTTGTACATTTTTAGGGTTCCGTAGCCAAAGGGTAAAAACAGGCCCCGATTACTAAGACTCCGCTGACCGTTTGCGATAGCTAGACAATTGATATTTTCATATATGATGTACTTTTGCCATTATACTAATAAAATACAAATACTCAAAACAGAATAAAATAAATATTTAAGGGGAATTTTGTACAAAAAACGTGTTTTTTTGGCGTTTTTTATAGATAATGGTATGGAACCATTCGTGCGTGAGTCCGAGTCGCACTTGGCCGGTTTTTATTCTAATTGTCGTACCGTTGTTACAGGTATGGGCGGCGAACGGCGTTGGTGGTGAGCGGCGTGGGGGCAGGCGTGCTGGGACTTTGTAAGTCCTTCGTGGGTTCCTACGTCGCCTACCTGCTGGCTGAGCTGCTGGAGACCGTGCTGGGAGCGAGCGTCTACCCCGCTGCCTTTGTGCTCAGTATGTTGTTTATTTAATAATTCCAGCTAATGCAAATGTAGACCCGCAAATGTAGATCTATGTTACTTAAGAAATTTTTGATCACAGTTTCAACCCCGAAGACTATGTTAGAACGTCTTTGGTAAAACTTAATTAAAAAAAAAAATCTTACCACTGATATTAAACTTATAAGTCTATATAGTTTTTTATTTATTTATTTTTATATAGGTGATAAAAAAAACTATATAGACTTATATTGTATTGAAACTGGAATAAAATAAAGTTGAATTACTTTGATATTTAGCTCCATTAGAAAATTGCTTCGAAGGGTTTTACCGCTTTAAGAGGCAATTTTATATTATTATATACTAAAATTATGTGTGCAAGGCGCAAAAGGTATCCTGCCACAAATAATTACTACTCAAACTTAAGAAGATGAATATTATCCAAAATAACATATTTTGATTATTTTCGTTTCAGTGATAGAATGGCTGGGAGTAGAACAACGGATC
>DWLI01000646.1:0-19620 GCA_018249915.1 Cecropterus dorantes dorantes | reverse complement strand
AAATATACTAGTAATTTTGTTGATTTAATTTTACTACTTATATTTTATTCAATTAAATACTGTTGTACTTTTTGGAACGGGTACGGAACCCAAAAGTTATAAAAAAGTTAAGTACGGCCCTAATGCTTAAAATAATTTGTTTAACTTTCGTTTATGTTTAAATTGGCTGAAGGTGTCAGAACCCGATGTTGTTCTACTCTGGAGGCACTGTTAATCACTGTTGTGTTCTGATCTGAAGGGTATACATAGTAAGGGAGACATACTTATCCAAGGCATACCAACTTAGTCCTCGGAGGAAGCAACACATCTGTGAACAATCTGAAGTAAGACTCTAATCAACATTATGTTATATTCAAATTTGAATTTCGAATTTTTATAACATAAAAAATTCTCCAAATATTCGAGTAACTCTGTAAATCCTGGTCGAAAATAGTCGTACCAGAAACCCTAGTTCTGTTCTTCACACCTTGCATCTGTCTCACTTTGCATTTTGGAATGATTAAATTGCTTCAAATCACTAATCGAAGAGC
Source organism: Cecropterus dorantes dorantes (assembly GCA_018249915.1). Classification (NCBI taxonomy): domain Eukaryota; kingdom Metazoa; phylum Arthropoda; class Insecta; order Lepidoptera; family Hesperiidae; genus Cecropterus; species Cecropterus dorantes. The sequence continues at coordinate 19,090 of DWLI01000646.1, read as the reverse complement.
TCGAAGCGCGGAAGAGGCTGGTAAGGTGGTTGTCCATGGTAGTCTGAACTTGTAAAGAAATGAAAGTAGTACGTAGGCTATTCTACAACATATGCTAAGAATACCTACGTCAGATTTCACATGCGTGTAATCTAATATTTTGGTACTTTTTTACATGACTAAATAATTATTATTTATTACTTTATAATAAGTGAATACACAGAATGAAATTTATGACAGTACTGTAGTCGTTTATATATTAATTTGGTCGCTTTAACCTCTATGGCTGCAGTGTCATTCTAACATGAAACCTCTAATATACCAAGATAACTTCTATCAATACCTGAATCGTTTAATATTTGTTATTAACCGATGTTGCTGGTATATTTTACTTATAATAAAGTCTGAGAATCTACGCCATGGCAAAATATAAAATGAGTAAACTTTCCTTGACATTTAAAAGTTTAACTTTCATCAAAATGAGAAACAAATTAGCATAAGCTAAGAAACACCGAATACCTTAACATGACCTTTTTGACTGCTTAGCATTTAAATGAAGTCGGTTTATCAGTCTTAATTTTCCACAATTTCAAATATTTCTCGATCAATACTTAACTTATTGACGTTATAAATACATTTATTTATAAGGACGGAATATTATTACATTTCATTTATTATTTTCAATAATTACTTATCGATAAAATTCAAACATATTCAGGTCGCTAATGACAGGCAGACGGGCGGATGAAATTGGAATATACATGGTGACATGTAAAACAGAACAAACAAAAAATCAATAATTACAGGGGTCGTACCCGCTAGAAACGCGGATGGGCTTTGTCCGTTTTTATGAAATTGTAGCTAAACATGCTAGGAACTGTACACATATAATTAACTATTACAAGGAACGAGTACACGAAAGGGGTGGGAAAGCATAAGAACAAGTAGGTCCTGTGTTGAAGTGTGCGTGTGTGGGTTGACAGGGGCGACCAACGGCCGCTCTGGGGGCTCTCGACCCGTCAACCCATCGTACAGCGAGGACTCTGTGGCGGAGACAGCACTCTCCAAGAAAAATTCCGATGGTAAGAGCTGAAAAGGCTAAAATAGTTGTCTTTCATTTGAAACGAAAACCTGTCGCCTTATGATATGCTCTCACTGTCGCTTTTCACCCGCAAACCAATTTATTTTCTTTGTACAATAGATAAACTCGTGGTATGTAGAAATCGTTATCTAATACTAATAATGTAGTTAACAGTTTCCGTAAAGTAGAAATCCTGAATTAAATTAAAAATTTTATCTTGACTTAAACGAAATGTTTATGTATGCAATTCACATATATTTTTATGTGCACATTGTATTGAATCGAAACAATAAAACACATATATTAAAAACAATATAACACCAATTTGTATGTAATAAACATATTTGTATTTAATAAACAAACAAAATAATCTAAAAGAACTAGAAATACTTAGATGGAGCCCGTTTAAGTTCTGTTTATCAACCAGTTGTCGAATTTTAACATATTTCGTAATTTTTTTTAACTACCCATATGGACAATAAAAGAAAATACAATAGTAATTTACGTTTTAATTACTACCTACTCTCCATCATGAACTAAAAGAAATTCAATAAGTTTGACATAAAACGTATATTGTATTAAAATATAAAATTGTGCACTTTATAAAAAGCTTCGAGCTGAATGATACAAGATGACACAACTATGTCTCTTAAAATACTATATATGTAAATATAAGATCTAATAAATAAATAAAATATGATGTACATGTATGAAAACCATTTATCAATAATCCCTGAAATTGAAAACTAAATAAAATTTCGAGCTAGTTCCTTAATTGAATTTTAGAGTTATTTAAACCAGGGAGCATAGCGGTTAATAGCAACAAGAGGATCATAGTCTCTGTATTCTGGCAGGGAGGTTATTCCCACAAGGATTTGAATATTTAATTACCATTTTGGTTGTGATACTACATGCCCATAATTACATAACTTAAGGAAGGGGTAACATGAAGATAGTAAAGCCTTATGAGATTCCTCTGTTGATAGCAGCATCACTAAATCAGTGCTTATGTGATAGTTAGGAGGGGGTGATAAGACAGACTTACTTTAAGTAAAATTCAACGTGGTAACTTACTTTATAGAGATAACAGCGCATCTGAGATCGAGTTTATTGGAAATTCGTATTCTATTTCTACTCGGTTACAGAAGTCACATTTACTTACTATGGGTTCAATATTACTAATTCTGTTACATAAAGTGGGACAGAATATAATATTTCATTTCAAGTTTCATATTATTTGCATTCAGTTTATTCTTACCGAGTTTTCCTGTTTCCAGCGACGCTGAAAAAGTTTCACTTGCAGTATTATAAGTAGGTACCCACATAATATTACAACGGGTCGCGCCACTCCATAACAGTAACTGTGTCGTGCGAAAAAATCCATTAAGCGATGCTTACATAAATTATGGTATATTTTTAAACTCAAATTGTGTTACGTGTTTAAATTTTTATCAACCATTTTTACATAGAGATATTTGTGAATTATCTTTATTTATATTTTACATACATACGTAAAGAACCTTTTAATCATATATAAAAACTCGATTATCCGGACCTCAGTTACAAGAATACACAGTTATCCGGATTGTCAATCACGATCAAGTCATAGTATGGTCCGAGTAAACCAGCTCCTTTTGGTATCGATTCGTGTTATAGCGATTGCATAGATGTTACTTAACTTTTTAGAAACTTGCTAGCGTTTTGTCTCTGTATGGAAAACAAACATTATACCGCTTACTTTAATATTGCATGGTGTTTTCGGGTTCAGTTTTAACATCTATCATCCAAAAACAGCTGTGAGCGCTCACGTATATACAAATTGAAGCGCTCGATCGCTCCACCTAGATTCCGAAAAGCAGCTTAATCATCGATTAATGATTCTAAAAGTAGCGCCCTTGATGAAAGTTATAAAAATAGTTTTAGTTCATACATTCAATTATCCAGTTGTCTTACGTCTACAATTATCCCGGTTAATCGAGTCACTACTAGAATCGACGCACGTACATTTTATGTGGAAAAATCACATTGTTATCCTAATAACTGCGTCCCACTGCATGTATCGTGATGAAATATACGTTCAAATAATCGATATTACGAAAACGACGCTATATAATTATCGTGTAATTCTCGAAAAAACATACCCAATGCGCATTAATATATAGATTCTACATACATTAATTGTCATTAAAAAATAAATATAGTAAATTAATTAAGCTGAGAGTAATTTCTTAAGGTGAGAATAAAACTGGCAAAAATCGCAGACTAAGGTCTTAATAAACCGCATATGAAAAATCGCGTGACAAACTTTTTATGCTATAAAATTTTACAATGCTACAAAATGATTGGTTTGATTACTACATTTTTTCAGAGCTTATATTTTTTTAATATATTATATTTTGCGCTCCATCTAAGTACACAAAATTACAAAAATAAATTATGTAATATTGACAAACTCCAATAGTTATAAAGTTATTCTAAAATGTTTTTAAATATAAAAATACTGCTATGTATAAGTATATTAAAAATCTTTTTTATTTATTATATAGTTTATATAGGTAAATTAAGTGAAACATAACTTTTACTGCACATAATGGAAATGCAATGTGTGGACTGTGAAATAATTACTCCCATCGTTTTTAAACTCATTACATTGGTGTTGGATAGATCCTCGAAACTTGATGACGGTACTGACGACGGTCATAGGATCCACTCTTGCAGCTATAAAACTAAATTTAACCTTCGATAACCAAGACAGAGTTTGAGTTAAAAACACACGCGATGAAATAAATCAGTGGATTAATTGTTCTATAACAATACTTATTTTTCTTTACTGAAATTCGGATTCGGAAACACAAAAGTAAGCTATGTAGGTAATAAAAAATAATAATATTGTGAATAACAAAAACGATTATCTTTATTTGTATGTCTTAGTAAACAATGTTGGGTAGGTATGTTGGCCATGGAGGTAACATCAGCCACGTACTATCTTGTTAATAAAATCAGTTGTGTCTATGAACTTCAAACGAAAGCTGTCGATATAGGTAGGTAGGCAACGTGGGTTGACGTTAATACCTAAATAGCAAGTCGTAATACACTAAAATAGGCTAAACCATCCCTGCCAAATAATATTGTAATACAAACATTACAAATAGGTAACTTGAATATGCATCTTACTCCGTTACACGACTCTATTGTTATCGATCGAGCTCTACAATCCAGACGGAGTTCTTTACTCAGACTTTAAACAATTTCGAAAAAATATCATCGGATTAGATAAAATCGGACCGGGAATCGTAGTAAAACGAAGTTGTGCCATGTGCTACACAAACAATGAAAGTTGCAATTTTTACACTTGTGTAGTGTAAAAGGTTAGAGATATGACATTTTGTTTGCTATATTTCACCTTGAATTTTTTGAAAACTGTGTAATAAATAATAGATCTACGACAATCTACATTGACAATAACACTTTCTTGACGTTTAGGGCATTGTAAGTAAGTTTATTTCCCCATTAATTATTTATTTTACCTTCACTTGTCACCACAACAACTAATCTTCGAATCATGATTTTATTTAACTCAATAACTTATTGATCTTTGTTCAATATGTGCCACGAAAGCATATTTTTGTTAAATATATCCAAGTGAAAGTAATAAATTGAATGTAGGTATAGTACTATTCTGTTGATATACAGGTAATAAGCGAGACGAATTAGCTTTAATGATAGTTAATACATTTATGTATTCACATACCTAACCTTTATGGATTAATTAGTTATGTTATTACCCAAGCTGCATAATATATATCATACTGAGGTATTAAGAACTAATTACGTTACCAACCGTAATCTCCACATAGCTATGCATATACATATAGGATAGAGTTCATATGCTGCGCCCCGGGGTGCAGCGACAGAGCAAACTTCGTTACACAAATAGAGATTCGCTTAGTTTACTCGATGACAATCAATCTTCCTCGATAACATGGCGGGTATACGTACCTGTCTGAGATTTAGGTCAATAGATATCTTGTTGGACAGCCGATGCTCCACTTGCAAAACCCGATATGCTTCAACTATCTGTTAAAATCAAACTGAAGCATTCACGTGGAATCTAATTTTAATGCCCAGAACGCTAATATAGGCATAGAAGCCAATTTAATCCGATTTTTCTAATTAACTTACAAAATATATGTCTTTATCCTAAGTTACTAAATATTGATAGTCACCACAATTCTTATCTCCCCTTGCGAAGTGTAACAATTCGCGAATGTTCCTGAACCTACTCAGGAACCCATTTATATGTTATCTATTTTAAATTATTACTGTAGTAAGATTCATTATGATTTAAAAATATATATGATTAAAAAAACTACACTGCTTAAAATATAAAGTCAAAAATAACATGTTTAGATGGTATATAAAGTATTTTATTTTTAGTAAAAGCAACTTATAAGAAACACACTAGTATATTTGCCTTTTATCGGTATTGATCGAACTGTAATTCGATGGAAAATTCCCGTGCAGCATCGTCTATTTTAGCTAACACATTACTCCCACATAATACTTATGTAGTCTGTTACAATAGTTACGTCTAAAAATTAAATTAAAAATAGCAATGATTCTAGCACGCTCTTTTCATAACATATGTAAATGATCAAAAAGTTGATGGGTGTTATGTGTGTGCGCTGGTCGAAAGTAGATTATACTGTTAATAACTAAATTTAAACATGTGTGATTTAAAAAAGGAAAAAGCAAAAACTCAATTTTTGTCATTTTTTTATTTTGATGAAAACTAAACGTTACGTTATAATAATAATTTTCATTTTATATACTTCCTAAAGTTGTAAAAAGTTCGTATATTACTAGATTATTCTGCTTTGCTACTAAATATTCTCGAATGTAGATTTTCTAGTATACGAATGAGTAAGCATAAGTTTACCTACCTGTCCCTGACTGCTACACTACAAATTAGGTTGCCAAGGATGGTTTTAGATTTATTAGGTAATTAATTATCAAAACTTATCACAAGCAGTTACCTAACACTTGCGTTCGATTAGCCTACATCTAATATAAACTAAAAATGAGGAGCTTTTTCAAATCTGGAGTATTGACACGTATAACGTATGCGTACTGATTTTTATTTAGATGTTAAAAATGACTTTGATTTCATACTAAATAAATAATAGTTTACTATCTACCAAATTAAAAATATCCTAGCAAGCAGTTAAAAAACCCGCAATTTTCTACCCGTAACTGAAATAAAAGTAAAATCGAATGATTGACAGGTTGGCAATGAGAAACGGAATTTGTGTACAAAAGCGAAGTGGCGGCATAACAAATTGACAACGATTTTAAACGTGTTTTCTCAATCTCCTTTAATATGCTGGAAACATAATAAGATTTTATTGATGGATGGATTGTATATTTGGACTGTTGCCTAAAGAAGTACCTGTGTATTTATAATTTCGTGGTCAGATGCGAATTTCCTATCTACTTTATAAGAAAAGCTTCAATAAAATAATTATGATGTAGGTACATCAAAACTTATTTTATTGACGTGGCGCCAAGGCTGTATCAAATGGCACGACGGTAATAAAGAAATCCTTATCACATATAATCTTTCAATTTCTATTAAAATATATAATCTAGTCAAAAGTTTCAAACTTAAAAATGGGGTAGGTGAATTAAATATCAACAACATATAATATACTTAAATATCGGTTAGCAAATTTATGTAATATTTACCTTACTCAATTCGATTAAACTTTACCATTTAAATGTTATCATTCTTCTGTTATAGGTAGATCTTTAAAAACAAAATTGAGGTATCTATTCTGTGCATGCGCATATGCGTACTGGCCAGTTATGTGAGGCAATTTGCTGGCCAATATTACTTAAAAGTAATATAAATAACTAAATATTATTTCTCATCAAATAAACCAAATAAACGACATAAAACGTAAGCGTAGTCTGTCACCAAATGGTTTAAAATCTGTTTGGTGGACGACAAATTTACATTCAATAGACAAATTATATACTTTACATGTTTCAAATTCGTTACCTGTTTTCACTATTCTTTTCAGATGAAGATGAGGAGCCGCGCTGTGTGACATTAACTCCAAGACATAAAGCTGCCATTCGATTTATAAGAAAGGTGTGTATGTGTACAATAAATTTACATTCCTGACAAATAGCGTAAATTAATGTAAAGTACATTGAAATTAAATTGGACAACATGAGGGAATTTCAAAAATATATTTGATGGTGCTTACATATTGAACTTTTAAAATGTAGTTCTGTGGCTGATTCCATAAACAGCAATTTCTACGATTATTTATCAGTAAATGTATTAATAGTCGTAGATAAATAAAAATGTATAGTTTATATCAGCAATGTATATACCAAAATGGTTGTTGTGTGCTCTCCCTCACTCAATAAGGGAGAGGTAGCTAAAAATGTCACCATTCAGGATTGCCATGTTAATTGAAAAAAGTTACAAAAAACATTTTGTAAATGGCATGCAGTTTAACCTCAGTTTAATAGCTTTCGTGAGAATGTTCGTGCAAAAAGGTTTACATCGAAAGGTAGATGACACCATAACGTCTAGTCGGATGCAGAGTGGACGACGAGCAATGTACTTACCTATTATTACAATGTACGATTACACAAAACACATTACATTTCTTGATTTGAGAATAATCAAAAATAAATTCATATAAAGTTACGTTTTATCGAGATGAGTACCCTACATAACTAATTAATGAAAATCAAAAACAGTATAAAGCCGGACGCTACTGTAACTTTTACTGATCCAAGCTTACACAAACATAAAGATTCAATTTATCAATTATAGAACTATACCATACCTAACTTCAACCAGGTGAAATATATACATAAACAGCAATCAGTTCAATCTTGTATTTCCTAACCGCATCTAAACTGCAACAAATACACTGTACAGTTTAATACCTACATAGAAACAACTGCATGGTTTAAAAATATATAAATATTGTTTACAAATTAACCTCCATTACTTCAAAATCTGACATAACTTGAATTATTCGTTTCGTGAAGGAATAATAGTAGCATACAAACAATCTAGTAAAAATATACACTTACAGACTGGAAGAACCGAAAATAGATTTTGGCTTAAAAAATACCCAGCCACTAGTGGGCACTCGGTATAAAATAGGAAAATATTTTGATTGCTTGAAGATGGAGCTCACGAGAAACAAAAAAGCTCCAGTTCACCTCGCTGTTGCTACATAATTGAAGAGCCGGGTGAAGTAGCAAAGTTAAGTAGTCATTGGGGTGCCCTGAATTATTAAGCTGTTTACAATGTCCGAACTTTATTACTTGACCGCCGTATTTTTGTATCTTATATCATTTTGGCTTTTTACGAATATTATGCAATAAAACGTTTCGCTTACTTTTATGTAAGAAACATTCATAAAAGAAATAATATTAAGAAAACAGGGTCTAATAAGGTAAGGTTCCTTTATTCTTAGTACAATAATCAGGCTACGTACCTGTAAAGTTATTAATTCGAATACATATTGTCAATTAATGTTATGTATTTTTAGGATTATCTCATACATGATCTAAGCAATTTTTGTGTTGTCGAATTCTGACAGATGAAGTATTTTGTGGCTCGTCGTAAGTTTAAAGAAGCTTTAAAGCCATACGACGTCAAGGACGTAATAGAACAGTATTCAGCGGGCCACGTGGACCTGCTGGGGAGAGTGAAAAACGTCCAGACTAGGTAGTACTCCTACCCACCGAAACCCTGTACGCCTTGCACAACCGTTTACTCTATACCTTCTTAACTCCTTCTCTCGTCTGGACACTACACCACTGTCTTGAACCTCTGTAGTCAAATACTGGCTTACGATCTAATAAATGTACGTCTTAAGTAGCTAAACTTAGTAGTGTGTGTGATGCTATTTTTAATTTCAACCTATACAACAAAATCTGCCATTGAAAATTTCCTGTCAATCGATCCATATGAAACAATCTATATATTGTGGGAAATTTTCAATGTTTACAATATATACCCAAATTACCTAATTATATTTTATTTAAGGTAGGTACATTGATAAATATCAAACGTTCTATTTTCAGAATCCCTATATTAGACCAACTCGTGTGTACATACGAAACGCATGTCTTATTATTTCATTTAAGATACATAAAGACTACGATTTGACCTATTTTACGAAATATATTGATCGAGTAGCTTTAATTTTGGCATGTATTTTACAATAAATCCATCACCCAAAGTAAGACCGAAAATAAACATGTATACCATACGAGTACTAAAGTTACGATGTTAAAATCCTTGCATCCATAATCAAATTCTTTCATAATACCCATTTCATCAACTTTATACAATATATATTTATAAACAAGAATAATTCTCCGTCTTAATATATACCTACCACTAATGCGATCTTACTAGACATGAAAACCGTTTATTAAATCGTCAATGACAACAATATATTTACTTACACCGACTCTCCGAAATGCGATACGTTTATTTCAATTCTGACCAGGAATTCGATGAAGGAACCAATGCCGAAGGAAGAAATCGAAATGAGACACATATTATACGTTTTTAATGGACATATGGTAAAAAAGTACGAAACGAACAACATACTTGTAATTCTTATAATATCTAAAAGTTATACACAATGTTAAGACGATTGCTTACACGATTTCTATGGATATTCGTACGGAAATTGAGGTAGCGCAGGACTATATTATCCACCGACCATGAAGGAAATATAATAAAAGTCATTTTCGTCGTAATATCTGCTATAATATCTCGGCCAAATGTTCGACATTTCTGATTGTTGGGCAAAACTTCAAAGCTCATCGTTGAACTACGCGAATAATAGATACGCGGTATGTGGGTGTGTAATTATAAACATAATCGGTATGGTTTGCTAAAGCAAACAATTAACATAAAATCACATTGTATATAGGTAATATTATAAGATTTGAAGAGAAATTAGACTAAATATTGAACAATTTGTACAGGTACCAATAAATTTGTATATTTCTGAACTAATAACAATTGCCTGGTAACTTTATATTGAGCCATCACGTCATTTTTATTTTCGTGTAGCTCAAGTATTTTGTCGCACGCAAGAGGTTTAGAGAAGCATTGAAACCTTACGACGTGAAAGACGTGATAGAACAGTACTCCTCGGGGCACGCGGACCTGCTAAACCGAACCAAGAACCTTCAGTACAGGTGAGATTTCATGTCGACGAGGATATTAATATACCGTCCGGGGCGCTACCGATCTTCGCGTTACCACTTCATTCATATACATATCTATATACCTACTGGAGATGTTGTACAATCTCGTTACAGTTATTAAAAAAATATAACCATTAAGGTTAAAAAATGTAACAAAATGTTAGTTCCGCTCAAACACAAGTTATTTTAGTTCAGTGGTATCGATGTAAGTCACAGGTGTATTACCGTGTATTTGATAAATACTAGTTAATGGACAAATTACTGTTAATATTATACAATTTTTAATTTAATAATTTAATGATATATTATAAAATGACTGCAAGTATCTGTGGCTAAATATATTTTACGTAGCAATGATTCTAATAGAATAGATAAAATAACTCTTTTGTGTAATTTCGTTGTAGTTACTAGTTGTAAAACAAATTTCTTGAAATATTCTTCTAATATTTTACTGTACACGTGTACTTTTATTTTTCTAATCCTTACTATTTCTTTGAAATATATTTTATTGATAGCCCTATTATAATTTTAATGATCCAATAGACACGTAATAAAACATGACATCATTTGTATTATTATCTGTATTATTTAAAGAAGCTTAAAAATAAATCAAAAATACGACGTATTTATTTAAATTTATTTTGGACTTACATAGTTGTAACAACATATTTATTAGCTATCATAATGTACATTTAAAGCCATCACAACCTCATCGTTCATCTAATGTCAAAGGAATATCGGGCTATTACCTATTTATTTACACTATTTATTTATTGCTTTTATAGCATCTATTTCAATTGACGACTGCTACGCTTTGTGCATTACCTATATTTTGCTCTGGTTGATTCGATTTTTCAATGTATCTATGATTTCATGGAGAAGTTTCAACAATTGTTTTTAATAATAACATCAATATCTTCCTATACCATATATGATTGTTGATTTTAATGAATGCTTAAAAGAATCTAAAATTTTATTAATCTCAAGTAGAAACATATCAATAAGATTATGAATATAAGATTCTAAAACGCACAGCTGCTTTTTTTTAATCGCTGTATATATATTCAAATGATACGCAAAGCTAATTATATTATTTGTATATGTACAACATTAAAACAATTTAATAAGAATATTAAAAACCATTGTTGACCTAATTATATTTGCTCTCTTTTTGAAGTTAGTTTACTTGTTCCTTATTTAACAGTATGAAGTAGTAAAGCGTACCTTTAAATATTTATATTAGTAGATATAATTGAACTCCTTAGCCGAACCACGACCGTTTTGCATGATGAGTGTTTACGTGATCTACTGCTTTGCATTATATCTTCGCATGCACGGAACTTTGCCAAGTGTGAGTTAATACATACGTATTGTTATAATTATCCTATGTTTTATAAGCAACAATGTTTATTTTTTACTATGACTACGGTCTAATGAAACACTTTAATGACAATATGGCCTGTTCATTCGCCGTACACATTCGTAATTTTTTATTAGTGTATATGACTTTAAAACTATTTTATATGTACCTTACACACGTACCTAAATATTTGCTATTAATGCTGATGCACACGAATTATAAATATTCATTAAAAATAGCTGTGCACCTGCTATTGGGTATTGGTACATTTGGTACTCACGTGTCGAAAATATAAAAGTGTTTTCATAACAAAATTTTGTTTTATATATTTGCTCCTGTTATGTGGGCCATGAAACAGCCGCCTTTGTTGATAAACTAAACAACTTATTATTAGTTTTAATGTTATACGTTATGTGATTAATCACATGATTTAAATTGTAAATCGTTAAAACCCAGTGCAGCTATATATATGGTTTGAGATATACAGTTAAAATTCTAAACTATTTTAATCAAATCTTTCGCTCACAGGTTAGACCAAATTCTTGGCAAGCAAGGTTCAAAAGCTAAAGACGTCTACGCGTCTAAAATCAGTCTAGCTTCCAGAGTAGTAAAAATTGAAAGACAAGTAAGTGGCCGTCGTGTACTATTTATGTTTTCACATTTTTAATTAACTTTGACCTAACCGCCCTAACCCTAGTAGCCCTATAAAATATTTTATAGGGTAATAAAAGGATATAAAATCAAATTTATACTTTTTAGGTAGATGATATAGAAAGTAAATTGGATCATTTGTTAGAAATGTATGAAGAAGACAGACGATCGTCAAGGAGATTTAGGAATGGTATTAACGATGGTGAAAATGGCGCTCCCGGCGAGGTCTCGTTGCGGACGCGGCCTGCGCTCACCGACAAACAGTGTTCCGAGCCCAACTCGCCCGTCTCCAGAAATTTCGAGCAACCTCCCCCCGCCTCGGCTCCACCACTGCCTCACAAAAGACCCATGCATCGAGGCTACTCAGATTTAGGAACGCGGTTCATGCGGAAAAAAGTCATAGTAAAGTAAGCATGTTACATATCATATGTAATATAATATGAATTTTGTATTATCCAGTATGTTATATTTAAAATGAGATTAATATCACTCATATCAATTATTATTATAGTTTCCTCATCAATCATGACTGTTTGTTTACTAAAACTAAAAAAAGTCTCGAAACATATGAAATTAACGGAAACTTTTATATCAGATACGGTTAAGGTTACGGATATTTATTTATTTTTGATATCCAAATGAGATCAAATAGTACCTACAGTACTTGCCACTTGCACAACGATTGCAAAAGATGCAGTGGCAAACGACATCGTATTTTAAAATTATTATCCATCGTATTTTTAAATATATTATGTGTTTTTTATCGATTTTCATAGTCAATGTCGTACACCTTAATATTTCAGAACTTCAAGTCGGAGTGGCGAATCTCCTAGAGACGATGAAGTAGTAATAGTTGTTCCAACAGATCGCGAAGACACCCCTCCACGTCTAGTGACAGACAGTTCAGGTATTTCACGTTTTAATAAAAATAAAATGTAAATGTAGGTAGGTAGTCAACTATATTTATAAATTCATTGTTATATAAATACATAAGTATTTTATAAGATTATCAAAAACTATTCAAATTTAGGTATCATATCAAATGAGTAGCAACCTATGATGTTTTTACGTTATAATTGAAATATTTTGTTCAAAGTCTATTCTAATAAATAGTAAATCTGAAATATTCAGTCAATAAAACGTATATTATCAAATTAAGTGTCAAAAAACATACAATGCTAATAATAAATTTAATTGTTAATGCATATAATAGTGACGATGATGTCACCCAGTATTTAAAATAAAAAGAAAACATTTATACATCGAATAATTCTACTCTGTATGTTAAAACTTAATGCGTCACAAAAAATACATCACCTGTAATTTCATCACAAAATAACATTGGTAGAGCTAAGAAAGTACTCGTATTTCAATTTTATTTTCTTTCGATTCGAGAATGCGTTGGTTCACTAAGTAACAATTGCAACATTTGGCTTTCTTATGTATTTCTTGCAGATGTTAATGCCTTCATTGGTTATGCACTAATGTTTAATTCAATTGAATATTGTATATACATACTATATAGTTCATAAAAAGTAGATATGATGCAAAATAAAATGTAGCTTTTGTAGTGCTTATTGTGAAATCTAATTTAACCAATTAAAACCGTTGCCATAGGTATAAATATGCGAATGTTACAAAATTGCAGCATCTTATGAAGACTATTCGTCGTCGACCTCTCTCTGACCGACACCTTGGGAGAGCCCCATTCTAATCGGCCGCCGCCGGCTGCGTGAGTCCTAAGCCTTCCCCTATCGATGTGTGGAATGTGTTCTCGTAATATAGTGCCTCTCTGTGCCCTCCCTCCCACTCCTTATCCCTGAATGTACATAATGGAAATGTCGTATTTAGATTTATATATAGTGTTATCCATTTTTTTATATAATCATATTACCTATCTCTATAAGTTTTATAAACCGACTTACGTTTTGTATCTTTTTCTACTGTTCAGTTCTTTCTTATACTCGATTAATTTATTCCTTTATCTTGATCACTAAAGTCAGAAATTACAAACATATTCTGCTAGTCTTCACATTTTAGCTAACTACTTTTATAAGGAAACAAGTGACTCTACCAAAACTTTTATTACTTGCGATGGATGTATTTTATTTTAGGCTTCTGTCGCTTGCAATACATTTCATACGTTACGGCATGTTTCTGTGACTTAGATATTTACGAGTAGTTAATTTATATATACTATTTCATTATTTTAAAATTGAACACATATCAAAACATATGTCTACTTAACATTTTGTCTTGTGGATAAATATACCTGACCAAACAGTACTAGTAGTATTCATTACAAAAATATTCGTGAAAAAATAATATCATAGACTCGATGTTGATAATTATAATAAACATAACACGTAACGTAAACTTTTACATTATAAAAAGAAGAGTTATTCAGATTCATTAGTTTAAATATACGTAAATCAAGTAATTTTCATCGAAATTGAGTGGTACCTACTAAAAATACATACTGTCAATAGTAGACCCAGCAAATAACATTACATTACATAACATAACATTGTTTTTTTTTTTAATTATACATTCTTATTCATTATACATTCTTACCTCACTACAACATTTATTACAAAATATACTTGATTAGCTAGGTAGTATACCAACATATTGAAAATCCGACCATTGTAAACAAGAATGAGAACGTCAGTGAATGTTTCAGAGGTTTGCGCCAGCTGTTCGGTAGATGTAGAAACGGAAGCGGGCGGCACCCGCTCCGGGAGCTCGGGCTCTCCGTCGTGGGGGGAAGGGGGGGACGAACGCGGCTACGGCTCCGGGGACTCGCTGGCGGAGGACGCCGCGTTGCTCGGCGACGCCGCGCAACCCGGCGCCGCGCCGCGCGTCTTACGCACGCAGCGGAGAGACGTCGCCGTCGACTTACATCTTCTACGGCCCGACGTCTAAACACCGTACGGTCCAAGCGCGTTCCTACGAATCTTCACAATGCATTTTTCGCAACCTTTAAGTTCTTCTCACATTCTTCTAGGTGCTTTATTTAACTCGAGCGAACGGACTTTTACAGTAACCGACGGGCTAAGAAACGAAAGAGTCTGACGCGATACGACTCCGAACATGAACTGTACAACGATATAGTAGTGTGGTTAATCTAAGTCTAAGCCACCGATTCCACTCGTTTAAGAGTTTAATGTAAAAAATTAAAGACTCAAAGTAGACATGGTAATTTAACAAAAAATACGGTTAGTTGATCGTATTTTAACTATAGTTATAGTAATTACGCTTAAATCATAATGTCCTGATGCTTTTAAAGAGAATAAAATACAATGTAGACTTAAGCTTCGTTTAAAAATATGTACTTGAGAAATGTACATACAAGGTTTATATAATCGATATAGATTTTAATCCGCATAAGTGATTTGAATTATCTATAAGTATAAAATATAATTGGATTACTTGCCTTTATTTTTACGTTACGATTGAAAGTCACTCTAAAAGATCATAAAAGTATTATTACCACTAAAATTATTGTGGGTTATCTTTTGGAATGACATTTCATTTATAGAGGAGCACATTTAAGATCTACTTGCATCAATATCAGTAGCCAAACACTTTACTGATTATTTTTCAACACACCTTGTCGCTTATCGATATGAAGCGGTTTCATAAAAAAAATAGTAAATGAATTGTAAAATTAAAGCACAAACAATACTACAGTTCACAGTTATAAGCAAGTAGGTCTTATAATTTCAAATGCTACATTAGAAATATACCATTTCTCCGGCATATAATGATGTAAATAACCAATTTTTACGTTGGTATTTAGGTAATTATGCATATTAGGATACGTATAAGCGTAAACGGCCTTCTTAGTTCCTAGACACATACTGAATACGTGGTATCAGCATCGCTAAAAATATGGCCTAAAGAATTTGTAACTCTTGTAAATGGACGTTGTCTAGTGCACAGATGTATCAAATTACATTAACTGCTAGTCGAATCGGTCACGTAAGACACGCTTAAAATTGGCTTCGGACTTCGGACAATTTTGAGGTTGAGCACTTGACTTATAATTGTATACATTCTAGTTGCGAATCCTCATTTCCAAATGATTGTATTAATATTTTAAATTCTATCCGATTCCATTAATTTGCTGAAAACGAGAGAAATGAAAATTTTATACTTATTATACAAGTAAAAAAGATGAATACAGGGAGTTAAGAATTGGAAATGGCGTCATGTTCCTGAATTGATTTTAAAATTGTTTTTATTCAAAATGTGTACTGTACGATAATATTAAGGGGCCAAGTAACATTTGTATATTATGTAAATCTAAGAAGTTTGATAACAAAGGTGATGTGACTTCATGCTTCAGATGATAGAGTTTATAAAAATGTAAAGATCGTTAACAGACGTTAGGAGGACCAACCAATAGCTTCAATCTTATATAACTTAGTATTTTATATCGCAATCTTTTACAATTTTAACCATATACCCATACATCTGTATAAGTATATGGTTAATTATGTAAATGGTGTCGTATAGTTATACATAACCAGGATTGTTCAATAAGACGTGTTCGTACTAGGTCATATTTATTTTCTATTTTGAAATCACGACATCCCTTACTAAACCTATATGCAACAGGTTGTTGAAGTTTCAACGGAATAGAAAAATAATAGAATTATTTAAAACGGTATAAATATGGCTGCAGGAAAACTGTTAACATAGAATAATGAAAGCCTAACAGTTGATTAGCTATGTTAAGAACCTGTATTCTTACTTATATATCACAAAGCAACTAATAAAACACTGCGAAAATAAGATAATATTGCCAAAACAATGTATTTTTCATCATTGTCTAAGGTCTTGTTAAACAATCCTTGTATTTATGTACACTCAGAATTAAATCTATAGATTTTCACACTTTTCTCGCAAATAGTCATGTCCATCGTAATTTGTCCCCTGTGCGAATAAAGCATATTATAAGACTACATACTTAGATAATATTTGAAATTAATAAATAATACAAATAGTATATTTCTAATGTAGAGATTGCTCTAAAGTAACATACACAAATTATATGCCATTGATAGCACAAAAATTTCATTCATTATTACAATTGAACTGTGATAAGCATTTTCAGTTTGTAAGATAATACCTCAGCCTAGATTAAACAGAATTGAGATGTTTGCATATTAACTACAAATCACATAACAATGCTAATACTGAAACATTTTATCTCTGCCTAAGTACTGAAAATTAAATGAATCTGTAATATCTGTAGACTTACAAAATTCTAAGACCTTTCGTTATAGAATTTTTAAACACCTACAAACTTTCTTAAATGCAAAATTAAAGCGATTACTCCTTTACATTGCACGTACCTATAGTCATGTCAAATTGAACGCTTTCACTTGCGGGACCAATGAGAATATTCGACACGTAATAATGTAACAATTTTTAAAGCATTTAACAAAATGTAAGCCAATTATTGATACTTACTAGGCCCCTTTAAATTAATAACGGAGCAATCAATAATAGTTTACATTTCGCTAAATACATGAGTAGGATCGCAGACATTGCATTCTGTGGTACCTAAGCACAAATTTGCAAAATAACAATGTAATAAAAACAACAATTTTATGATTCCCTATTCCTTGATGATTTGTATGGTACGTTAATAAAATCTTAAAATAAACTATTTAAAAGATTGTATTTTCATAGTAGAACTGCACGGGAATTTAGTGAAGTAGAACATACCATTAATACGTCATAGTAATTAATTATTGTAGCATACGAGTGGTAATTGAAATGACCAAATGTTTTAAACCTGTGACACAATTTGTAATAACTACTTTTAATGAATTCATTGTTACTTATAATATTATGAAGCAATAATTTCAATTTGATTTGATTGCTAATTATGTAGGCATGTGTGCTTTTTTACAAGCAATGTAATATTCAAGTAACAACCACAAATTAATTTTTATATTTATGTGGCGTTAAATAAAATTTGCGTACTATTTTAATAAGACTAACTCGTGTCACGTGTAGATTATAAGATTGCTGGTAATACATACTACATTTGTTTGTACCTATTATTCCACATGACGTTACAGCTAATGTAAGGAGGTTGATACTACTTAATTTATGCAATTATTTTTATTAGAAGCCAAGGTATTTATATACTTGAGAATGTTTTAAAAATGTAATGCTAAATTAATCCAATTTTAAAGTCAATTGTTTTTTTTTTACAACAAGTGATAGGATTGGTAGATTTCAAAAAACCAATCTAGAATTATCGGATATGTAGAGTTCCATCTAATGTTTCTATATACAAATAGAGAAATATCGGATTGAACTCTACCAACCTAACGCTACACACAAACATACGAGATTTTTTGCTCATAACTCTTGGAATTTTCTCTGATAAATATTTTTACCTTCTCACAAATCATGCTGCAATTTTCCATTCTGTCAATTATCTTCTTTATTGTTTTTGAGAAACTTCTGAATTTTCTTCGCTGGAAATATCTGTTTTCTCGCATGATTAGATGACAGCGCATGATGTTACTTATTAAGATAAAAATATTTTGGACGTATTTGATAAAAACACAAGATGTGGGAAGTAATGTATAGAGTATGGTATATACTGGTTTATCGAAACGATATATAGCTCACCAAAGATTTGTCATTAAATTATAACATACTCAATCGCAGAAGTGTCCCAAATTAAATATATTGTGTCTTTTTTTTTTTTTTTTTTTTTTTTTTTT
>DWLI01000645.1:0-19621 GCA_018249915.1 Cecropterus dorantes dorantes | reverse complement strand
ATTTTTTTTTTGTGTTGAATAATAAATTTATCGAGGAAGGCTATAGGCTGTATAATATCACGCTATATTTGTTTGTTCGTTTTTTTTGCTATGTTATAGCGGGTGAAACCGCGGAGCACAGCTAGTATAATATAAATATGATTTCCATAGAGTTCATGTATATTATGGATTATATTAGAATCTTCCATTTAATTTTATTCATAGGTGCCACCAAAACGCCCGTTAGAACAGAGCTGTGTTGGCAACGTATTTGTATGCAGTAATGACACGAACGCCCTCTGTATTCCAAACTCGTGGATGTGCGACGGAGAAAGAGATTGCCCTGACGGTGCGGACGAAAAGGACGAAAGATGCAGGTCGTCCACATGTGCTCCGTATATGTTCAGGTGTCCGAGTGGCAAATGTATCTACCAATCATGGGTAAATCTTATTTCTATAAATAAATTTCCATTTTCCATTCAGTGGTGATTTGTTTCGAGCTTGATAGAAAATGCTCATGTGTTTTCTCTGATACTAAAATGTATCTTTAACGCGAATGGCGTTGAAATTAATGAATTTATTTATTAAAATTGGCTTGAAACCCTTTTTGGGTTTCGTTGGAAGGGTGTAAATGCCGGCTCACTTATGACTATATGAGGCATCGATCTTAGCCCTCGGGAGTAGCATCTGTGACGGACTTCAGGTTAAAACCCCCTGTTATATGTGAAGTTGCTTACAGATGTTACCAGCAGGTGGACTGCATGCTCGTTTGCTAATTCAATCTGATGAAAAAAAATGTTAATTAATGCTGAGTTTTGTCAAAAAAAACAAAATCTAAATTTCAAACCGTTTTCAGGTTTGTGACGGTGAAAACGATTGCGGCGAAGAAGAGCCATCGGATGAGAAGAATTGCCCGTCGACCGGTCACTCTAAAGTGATACCTCGACCGACCGACAGGCCGGAGTTTCCATCCAATACCTCCTGTTTGGACTGGATGTTCAAGTGTAAGAACGGCAACTGTCTGCCGTATTGGTGGCGATGTGATGGTATCAACGATTGTGGAGACAATTCGGATGAATTAGCCTGTGGCCTAGTGGTGCCTGACGCGTCAGCTGTCAGTCCTGAACACGACGCTACGAGGCAGAAGTGTGGCAAGAATCAGTTCACCTGTTCTCCCGGTAAGATATTTTAATTGTGATTTGAGTTTAAATAGTTCTTTAAGCAAAGGTAATATAAAATTCTCGCTGTCAAAAGTGTGATGAAGCTTAAGTTGTGACAAGGGTCGCGTCACTTGTTTTCTTGGTAATAGATGTAACTCATGATTGATTGATGATTATTGGAAATTATAAAATATAAGGACGTCTTCAGTCTAAATTCAGATGCAAAAAGGCAGAAAGTGATAAGATTCGATCCACTATTACGCGGTAGGAAATGTTATTGCCGTGTTCAATCATGGATATAATGCGGCCAGTTGTTCTAGTTCATATATTCAGATTTCTATATAGTCAGGTTTCAAGGCGATCTCGAACGATGGAACCATTGAACGCTTCAGACACGGGTTGTCTATATTATAAGACTGAAACACTCTATAGCATTTAGCGCAAAAGATGGCTGACATTGTGACGGAGCTGTCAATGGCTCGGTGCTGTCGTCTGCGCGGGGCGCCCGCAGGCGTATATTAAATATTTTTATTTGCTGTATTTTTGGAATGAAGTCCCTTAGCGCGTTACGAAATGGGGCTAGACGGAAAAAAAATAATATCGAAAGATAAGACGGAAAAAGTTGTACCGACACTTTTTACTATAGTTGCTAGCGCGCGCGCTGCAAGCCGTGCGGCGTGCGCGTGTTTCTCTGTCTGTCTCTCTCTCTTTCATAGAAAGCAAGCCAGTTATTTTCGTTTCGTTACAATCCTTTAACTAATTAATCGAAAGGAACTTCGTTCCATCCGCGTGTCCCTTGACACCTCTCAAGTTTTTTTTTATCATTAATGTGTACTAATATAGTTTGTAAGTTAAATTGTTACTAACCAAATGGATCCCTGTCCCATTTTTTTTTGTTATTTAACAATAAATGAATTTGAATAAAGGTGTGTGCATACCCCTATCGTGGGTGTGCGACTCGGCGACGGACTGTCCGAACGGCGCGGACGAGAGCAGCTGCTCCCACCGCGAGGCGTTCACCCCGCCGCCGTGCGACGCGGACAGCACGCCGTGCGCGGACGGCCGCGGCTGCGTGCGCCCCGACCAGCTGTGTGACGGCGCGCCCGACTGCGCGGACCACAGCGACGAGCTGCGCTGCAACGTGGTGAGCCATGTTCTGCCTGACGCATGTCGCGTTACACTCGGCCCCGCCGTGCGCGGACGGGCGCGCGGTGAGCTTTGCATCGAGATCTGGTCTACGTGACGCATGTCGCATTATACTTGGCTACTGGGTAGGGGAAACGAGGGCGTTCAACAGAGTCCAGGCCGCGTTAACGTTTTGAATTACAGTCGGAACTCATTTTTTTTTATATTTGATGAGCAGGAAATAGGCCTTTGATAAGAACCATTTTCCATTTCAAAGGTCCCATTTTCCGCACCACCTTTTATGTTATAATCTTATGTAATGTCCTTTATGTTGTAATCTAATAAAATTACTTACTTGTTCGTTAGACTCGACCGCCGACGGTGTGCCCAGACGGGCGGTTCTTCCTGTGCGACAAGACAGTTTGTCTTTATCAACGGAAAGTGTGTGACGGCAGACAAGATTGTTACGACGGCACCGATGAGGCCAATTGTACCAGTACCACTAAGAAAACTCAAGCGTACCAGGTTTGTACATGTTATTGTATTCACTGCTTATATGATTTGATTTTTTTAAATCTAAAGTGTTAGATTTTCATATTTGTTTTTGCTAATACATTATTGACAATGAACAAAAGGCAAAGAGTCGCCAACGAATCTTCTGAAACTATTGGTATTGGCTGAGGTATTGGTATATAATTGTAATTATTTCGATCCATAATCGTAAAGTCGTATTTATAAGAAGTAAAATTAGCACATCGTTACAACTTGGTGGTTAGAGCATCTGTAGCCAACGTCAGGTAAGATATGATATTTTCTGGGGTTGTGTATAGACGTCCACAGGCTTCAGTGGCCACTTACCATCAGGTGAACTGCACGCTCGTTTTTTGCTTCCATTAAATCCAAATGTTTGTCACTGTTTGTTTTGTGTCAAATAACTTCGCTTCAGCTTCAAATAATTCGCAAGTTTTGTACAAAAGATATATTATTATCGGTGCATATCTGACTTTGGACAATAATATACTTATATGAAGTAGTAAGTTCAAATTTAGTATGTATAATCAAATTGATTTTTACGGGTTGCTAAATAATATCGCTTATTTCACAGTTCCTGGGTATCGGCGTAGACCAAGCGTCAATAAACTCCACCAGTTTCCTCATCTCGTATTGGATGGCATTCCAAAGCTTTGTTGTATACAACTTCATGCCGTCCATCTCTAAAGTCAGCGACGGCAAATGGCAGAATATGTCGTGGACAAACGATAGCATTTATAGGTAATAATTTGATTATCCCTAGTATTTATTACATCAGCACTACTGGTTGCTGGTTCACTTATATATCAGGCCATCGTAGTTCTCGGGAATAGCAACGTTGTGATCGACTTCAGATAGAACCCCTGTTTTATATGAAGTTGCTTAAAGATGTCCATGGATGGCAATCACCTCTTACCATCAGGTGATCATCATGCTCAAAAAAAAAAAATACATAAAAATCGTTCAAAAAAATAAATAACAAAATTCGTAAATATACACTCTGGGGAAATTTTCCTAAAGCGTGTGGTTATTTATGATACATAATCATGTTTGCCCCTTTTCAGCACAATATAGTCTGTAGCCAATTTCAGGTCGAACTCTAATTTTATCTGGGGATTATTACAAACGTCCATAGGCGGCAAAGGCATCTAACGAACAGTTGGCCTGCATGCTAGTTTGCTAATTTTACATTATAAAAAAGCCTATGAATGTAACCATGATAATAAAAACACGCAATATATTTCATAAATGTTCCAATGTACTCATATAATAAAATGTATTTTCAGATTCACCGACTTGGAGCCATTTACGAATTACAACGTCACATTCTACGTACGTGATAGCAAGTCAAACGAAACGTACCATTCTATGAAATATGTCAACACTACTACAGGAGAGGGAGGTATGTATGGATATGTTTCGTATCATGGTTATAGGAATCGTATCATTGTCATACGTCATACATACATATACAATATGAGGTTGCAACGCAATAAATGTTTACGTAATTTGAGGAATCACCAGTGTGGATTGTCATACGATCAAAGATCGATTCTGAATCGAATAATCGATCTTTAATCGATGCCACAATCTGGGCACACTTCTGGGCATAAGAATCATAGCTACATACATATGTATACAAATATGTAATTGCAATCAATATAAATGTAACTTAAGGGAATAACTAGTCTGGAGTAGGAAGTAAGGAGAATAACAAGCATGGAATAGTTTAAAAGGGGAAACAAAGTATTAAGTTGAATATATTTGTACTCTTTTGTTTTATATGAGCTTCAAACAAAAAGAAAGAGATAAAAAGCTAATGTCTACATACGTTGCTTTTAAATACGAATGTATAGCCGTTTTCATGCCTTCATTAGATGACAAGACACAATTGTCAATCGATCAAAGATCGTTTCTGAATCGAATAATCGATTTTTGATCGATGCCACGATCTGGGCACACGACCGGACATAAGAATCATAGTTACATACATATTCACATACAATCTGCAGTTACAATCAATGCTAATGTAATTAAGAGGAATAACCAGCATGGATTAGCAGAAAGTAGGTTTAGGTTTAAAGATCTTTATTTCTCATAAAAGACAATTGTCACTTACATGAGAACAATAACTTAAAATTACGTACAAAAAATTAACTATCCCGCGGGTAGATGCAAATAAGATGCGAATTCACATTTGCTTGGGTTGTGGTCCAAGTTAATAACGTAAACGATTTTTATTATTATTTTTTTTTTAATTATTAAATTTAATTTGTTATTGGTTATAATACGTATCATCATTGGAAATATGTTCACGCAACCTTTTCTTAAAAACGCCAAGTGAAGTCGCATCTCTTACAGTTTTAGGCAGTTTGTTGTATAATTGTGCTCCCACAAACGTTAAATTATTTTTACCATAGTTGGTTCTAACACGAGGTATTGCCAAGTGGGTATGTCGACGTGATGCATATTTGTTTATTTGAGATTTTAATGTGAAGGTTGTGTGCGAGTGAGTGAGCTTATGAATTATTTTGTATATAAGAATGCATGTACTATATGCGTGCAGTTGATTAATGTTCATGATTTTGGTTTCTTTATAAATAGTTCGTGATGATGTCAAATAGTGATAATGATGTAAGATTTTTACTAATTTATTTTGTAAGGTCTGGATAGGTTTTAAATTAGTTTTAGCGGCGCAACCCCATATTTCGATTAGATAAAGTAGATGCGGTTTTACTAGGGAATTATAAATCAGTAGACGAGCCTTCCGTGGAATACATCGTGCGATGTTATACAGTGAACCAACTAAAGACGAGAGTTTTTTTCTGATGTATTGTATGTGCGCCCTCCAAGTGAGTTTGTTATCTACTGTTAGTCCTAAGTATTTTTCTTGATGTGTTTCACGTAGGGCTACACCGTTAATTGTTAGGTCTGGGTGTTGAGCTACTACTTTATTTTTTGCTTTGAAAATTAAATACGATGATTTGGATGTATTAATAGTCAAAAGATTATATTGAAACCACGTTTCCAATACTTTCATATCGCGCTGAGCCTGTTGCATAATTGATTCAATATTTTTCCCAAAATAAAACAGACACGTATCATCCGCATAAAGGGTGAGATTTCCATGTAGTTCTGCCTGATATAGATTATTAACATAGACTAAAAATAGCAAAGGACCGAGGATCGATCCCTGCGGGACTCCGCATTTTACTGGTTCGCTACTACTTTCATATTTACCAATTTTAACAACCTGATACCTATTTTCTAAATATGATTTTAAAATTTTGAGAGCTGAGCCTGTTATGCCGATGTGTTCTAGTTTTTTGAGCAACAGAGAGTGGCTTACAGTATCAAATGCTTTTTTTAAATCGACAAATACGCCTAGCGCTATATTTTTTTTATCGATGTGTGACCGTATTGTAGTTATTAAATCTATACATGCACTAAGCGTATTGGATTTAGCACGAAAGCCATATTGCCCTTTGTATAGTAGCTTAATTTTTTCTAAATATTCATTCAGTTGGTTGTGTATGATCTTTTCTAGTATTTTGGATATTGTAGGTAATACTGAAACTGGTCTGTAATTTCCTGGATCTAATTTAGAGCCGGTTTTATAGATGGGCGTGACCTTTGCAACTTTTAAAGTTTGTGGGAATAGTCCTTCCCTTAATAACAAATTTATACAGTTTGTTAAATTTTGAACCAATAGATTTTTGAAACTAATAGATTTGAGTGCTTTAGTAGTGATACCATCGATACCTGCACTACAATTAGAGTCCAAACTAGCTATGATTTTAGATACCTCCTTTACGGTACAAGGCGCAAATCTACTCAAGATATTGTGTCCGTTATTGGTGTCTAACTTAGAAAGTATGTATGAGTCACTATTAGTGTGAAATTGTGACGGAATTTTGTTGGCAAGTTGCGTGCCTATGTTTGCGAAGAACTTATTAAAAGCCGTACATACCTGTACAGGATCTGTCACTATCTGATCATCAATTTTTAAGTTTGGGGGAGCACAGTTATTCTTAATTTTATTCTTTGCTAGATCATTGATAAGTTTCCACATTTTTTTTGGTTTATTTACGCATTTAGTAAATTCTGTATAGTAGTACTGATCTTTAGTCTTTCTTATCGTTTCTGTTAGATTATCTCGATTGCTCAGAAATTCTTGTTTCAGTTTCTCATCCTGTGGATTAACTTTTAGTTTGCTCCAGGATTCATTCCTCTTGTTGATTTCTAATATTATTTGTCTATTAATCCACTCTTTTTTAGGTTCGTTAATTATTTTGTATTTATTTTTTTTACTTTCTGTAAATATTTTTTTTATATATTCATATAAGCTATTAAAATCATTAATTTGGTTATCAAGATTGGTTGATTTGATTAAGTCATCTAGTTTGCAGTAATCTATAGCTTTGTATTGTATTCGTTGTTTAGGCGGAGGTCTGTATTGCTTTAGCTCGACATAAATATTTTTATGGTCTGATAGGGCCGAGTCGATTATTGCAAAATGCAAATTATGTTCCTTGAGATTAGTAATAACATGATCTATGATTGTTTTAGTAGTCGCTGTTTCGCGGGTACAATGTTCTGCATCCATCTTGTTCAATATGTTATAGCCAGATTCAGTTAACATAGCTTTGTATTGTCTCTTTTTCTTGTCAGCTGCTAATAAGTCAATGTTTGTATCTCCGAAGACCAGTGCCCTCTTTTTTTTTAGAAGTTGCTCCTCATATTTTTGTAGAAAATCATTAAAGGAAGTATGACCCGGTTTATATATGACTCCAATGTTTAGTGCGTATTTATGTATATGTATCCATAGAAAATTATTTCCTTCGCAGTAAGAAGATAACGATAGTTCGTGTTTTAAGTTATTGTGGACGTATATGGAAACACCACCTCCTGTCGTATCAGATCTTATATTGTAGTAGTGATAGTAGTTTTGTAAACAGAATTTTTCAGCTTGATCACTTGATTTGAACCATGTTTCCGTCAATAATACTATATGTACGATTTTTTTTAGTGAATGAAGAATACATTTAAGTTCGTCGAATTTACCAGGCTTGCAAATACTTCTAACATTAGCGTAAAAAAAGTTTAATCTCGATTTACCTTCTACTAAATCCTGGTAGTTGTTAAGTACTTGATATGATATATTTTCGCAGATCGTAGGTTGTTTAATTTGAGAGCTAGTTAGTTTTTTGTTGTGCACTCTTTGATAATTTTAGGTACCCCTTTCATATATTTTATCGTAATGTCTTGTTCCCCATTCGCTATTCTTTGAGTTAATTCATTTTTTAAATTTTTAAAATACTTCTGTTGGGCTGTTGTCTGATCGGAATAAATCTTGTAATCTGGTGAGAGCTTACTTTTGTTACGAAGGAGGAGTTTGGCTGTTTGGGGTGATTCAAAACATGCTTTTATTTTACGATTCTTTGTTGGATTGTATTTGCCAAGACGAAATATTTTAGTCGGTTTTGGACATCCATCAACCATATGATTTATTATTTTTTCCACCTCAGATTTGTCATGGACATATGTTTCCTCAACTTTTGAAGATCTACATTCTTTTACTCCCATTATAATTATATTCTTTGCCCTTACATTCCGCTCATATATTTCTTGTACTATGTTTTCATGGGATTGTGAATTGGTTGGTGTATCAATTGGATTGTTCTTCAATAAACTAATATCTGATTCAATGGATTTAATTTTCTGTTCGGTGTTACTGTTCATTGTTATAATATCTATAATTTGAGTTTTTATACTTTGTTGCTCCGTATTTAAGTTGTTGGTAGAATTTGCTATTTCATTCAGCTGCATTTTCATTTCCATTATATTTTCTCTCATGCATTTTAACGTTTGTTCCTGCGAATTTGAGAGTTTGTCCAATAAAAATGTAATATCTCGACGGAATTCTAGTAGTTCTTGATGACAGTTGCAATTTCGTTCTGGTTCTTTGCGCTTCCTGTAGGTGATTTGATGATCCGATGTTGATTCGTATTGAGAAGATATATCTGTGAGGGAGCCAGTACGGCTTGGTGGTGTTCGCTTTACGCTCATGACTTGCGCCACACCCGACGGTCGCTGCAGAGTGAGACAGATAGATGCGTACGCTTCAACACGAGCGAGCGGTATAGTTATTGTTGCTATCTTCAGATTTTTTCCGCCCAATTAAAATTGAACCGTATTATTAAGCCAACTACGTTTCGTTTAATTAATCACAATTTTCGAATAATTAATAAATAACCGAACACACGTCTACTCAGTTGCACGCACCCGACGAGAGTCTGTAAGGAACTTTATATACAGCAGTCTTCTATCAAAGTCGATTGCAGACGCGTTGCTCCCAAGGACTAAATGGTCGCCGTATATGAAAGTGACCGGCAACCACACTCTTCTACTAAAATGCAAAATCTGTTTCACGCTAGGTGTGGCGATGGTGATACTTCCCCGGTGGGTCTACACTGGTTCTACCATCTCTTAAACTAGGTAGTATGAAACTTGTGGTTAATTTAAATACACATACTAAATTCTAAAGATCAATTGAGAATTTCATGAGATCATTATCATTGTTTATCTTGTACTTAGATAGTAGTCGGCCGTTGTACCCATGCAATTGATGCACCAAGTGATTTTTTTGCATTTTAGGGGAGGCAGCCGTATCTTATAGCGAATAACTTTATGCAAAGAACTAAGAGTTGACCTCTTAGGCTCTCTCTGCCCCTATTTTTTCGCCTTTATGTTATGAGCTAAGGCCCTTTCATCCCATAAAGCGATTTTCAAATCATCGTTAGATTATACAATTCCAATTTTCCGAATAATGTGTCGCGTATGGCAACAGGGTCACGAAAATTAAATACATTTGGGTGGGAGCATTCTCTGTACAAATTAATAAAAGACGCTGCTTTTCTGCCAACACAAACCGATGTAATTATGATATACGTATAAGTTATATATTATGGGTAAAAGTTGTTATTTCTGACGTTTACGGAGATAATACGTGTTCTTAATATTCCATACATGCACTACGAAAATAAAACTTTAGACGGATTATAGTGACGTATTTTAAAAATAATCGAGCCAGGGAATAACAAAGTTTGAGAAACGTTGATCACCGAAATATACATGTGCAAACATTTTTAACTAGATTGTAACGACTTTTTGTACTTATTAAGGATGTTAACATAGGAAACAGAAACATAAATGCCAGTAATATGTTTATTAACATAGCTTTATATACATTTATTGTAATTTTAAAATAGAAACATTTCACTTAGAAATTCAAATAAATTTAATAAAAACGAGGCATTAATTAAAATATTAGGCTTGGTGTTGACGTTAACGCTAAAATAATGGACTCTAGTTCATCAATTCTGGCATATATAAATAAAACAAATGCCATAAAATAATGAAAATCGGCAACAATAATCATCCGTTATTGCTCATATATTATTGGATTTCTCTAGATATCACAATTAAGTAATGCACTTTACATAAATAAATTATAAAATTGTCAACTGAGCGTCTGTCTCTCAATAGTATAAAACAATGTCAAAAACATTCACTATTAAAATCTGATCACATGGTCCACTGTTGTGCTTAAAACGCAAACTATAGTTTTACCAAAATGTTTACTCATTTTCACATTTGACACAATCATCACCAATTCATTGTCA
Source organism: Cecropterus dorantes dorantes (assembly GCA_018249915.1). Taxonomy (NCBI): domain Eukaryota; kingdom Metazoa; phylum Arthropoda; class Insecta; order Lepidoptera; family Hesperiidae; genus Cecropterus; species Cecropterus dorantes. Next base: position 9,141 of record DWLI01000645.1, on the reverse strand, counting down.
ATGGAAATGACACATTTGTCTATATAAATTTTGTCTTCTAATAAAGTACATAGATTTAATAGAATACACTTCAATATATGCTAATACGGAAGGATTCCATATGTGATGAGCGATCGAATAACCACTATCGTTCAACAACGGTGATCTGAATCACGTTCACTAGTTCATTTTGAAGCGTGCCCGGAACGCGAACACAGGGTTCCTGGGTTAGTCGGCGTCTCCGTTGGTGACCGTGAGGGGTTCCTCCTCTTCGTTGTAGTCGAGGGAGAGGACGGACGCTCGTCGCCGCTTGCCGAGGGGCGTGTCGCTGCACTCGCTGCCAGAGTACGTCCGCTTGTCGGGCGGCGACGCGCGGGCGCCGTTCACTGTCGCGTGCGACGCTCGCAGCTCCTGCTGCAGGAACAACACCGTGCTTTGCATCCCCTCCACATCCTCGTCCAACTCTTGGAGGAACTCGTCCAACTCTGCAAATGTAAGTAACACAATTACTGCAAGTGTTACATCTACGAATTCATGGGACTATATTGTACTGCCTGTGATGAAATACAATGCGATGTTTGTTTAAAAGAAGTTCCACATAATCTGTCAAATAAAAAAATCGCAATTTGTTGTAATCAGTTCAATTAATCATGCAATGATAATATTTAGTTTATCAGATTACAGGGGGCTGGATTACCGCATCTTCTCCTATATATAGAAATATAAATCACATTTTTTGTCATATCCTGAAGATGTTGTTAGCATTTTGATAATCAGTAGTAGCCTTATTAGAATATATGACCAACATATTATAAAGCGGATCTAAATCATAAATTCTGTCTAGCTTTCTATGACACTATTCATTGACACCAATATTAAAATCATTTAACATAATTTATAACATCAACAGCATCGAAATTGATCATTTTCGAAATGGGTATCGAAATGGAATCACAAAATGACATACCATATAAAACAACTAATCAATTATAACTTTATTACTGAATTAACATATGTCAGTCATTTACGATGTCAATCAAAGGTCGTTGTATTTCTAGTTTCGGTGGTAAGCTTTATTTAGCTTTTATTAACAGAAGTATTGACCACAAAGATTGTTACAACACTGATGAAAGTTTGTAACACTTTTATATTAGTGCAAACCACTTTACGTAAACATTGATATGGAGTACTGTGTACCATTTGATATATTGATTCTTAGAATTGTCTTCACTGAAGGTCGGTTTGCATCAAAATCAACCAAGAAGTTACCTAATTGATAAAAAAAACATGTATAAGATGATTCATACTAAAATTAATAGACAAACCTGATTGTGATTTTTTAACTTCCTCACTAAAATTTTTTTGTAAAGCTAAATCACCCTCTAATTTGGCTATTCGCCCACTAGATGTCATGCGACCAAGATCCTCATTCTCCTGATGCAACAACCTGCATTTTGCCATAAGTTTTTTCCCTGTATTCGAGTCCGGCGTAAACTTCCATGCTGCTAGTTCATTCTGAGTTTCTTCAAGTCTCGCTTTAGTTGATGTCAATTCCTGTTTTAACCTTAGTATGAGTACATTGACTGCTGGGTCTAAGAGTGAGGGCCTTCCGTTAAGACTCGCGTGTGAAGATTTCAATTCGCTTATTTGACTCTGGAAGTAATTATAAAAATATGTATTAAATTATTTATGGTGTATATCAGTGGATTATACATAAAAAATTAAAGTACCTGATTTATATTATATTGAACTTGTTACAGGACTATTATGAAATGGTTTTAGTGGTTAGGGAATTGGTCAGTAATATGTTAAATAGTAGAAACTATGAAGATTTACAATGACGCATTTCTTCACAAGATTACATTAACCATCACATGATAATTGGTCACTGTAACCCATGGATATAGAAAAGTCATATGTCAGTGACCATGTTTCCGCATCCTTGCACCGTAAAACAATTGTTTCACACCAGAAAAATATAGTAGTACCTCCCTGAACTTGGTCCAAGTATATTCATCATACTATATTTTACTTGTACTCAGTAGTCAAATTTTAAAATCAGAAGAAATTATACACTTACAACATAGTCCTGTATTTCTTGTTCTTTTGCTGCCAGCCTCCTGACCAAGACTTTCTCTCTATGTTGTGATTCAGCGTACTGCTGTTTTATTCTCTCTTCTATCTCTTTCGCCTTGTCCAAACTTCCTGGAGAAGCCAATAATATTGTGTAAGTATTAGTTAAAAAAGAAAAATAAACATGCAACTTGGTTAACATATTTTTTGTGACAACAACCATAAAGAAATGTTAAGAACATTTCTTATTTCTAGTCATGTTTTCTGAGATGTTCTTCACTTTACTTATCTTTTTTGCAAGCAGCAAAGTATCAAATCAATACAATGTCTCATATAAATCGGACAAATAAATGTGGCATACTTGTCAATTCACAAAAACATTGAAGCATGGGTTATTGGTTTTGTATTTTTTTTTTAATCCTTATATATATATTATTTTTTCCATGTTGATATATTAACATATTGTAGGTAACATTAACAGCAAACATTTATGACACAATTGTGTACTAGGATCAAATAATGCTTAAAAGGGAAATTACATTTGATGTACATAATATATGTTGCTTAGTCTTTGTACACTTAAAATCCTAATCTATGGATGTCTGATATCTTTGTCATACTATAAAGGCAGCACTTTATCGTCAGTTTAATGACCAATCTTTTATTTTTATTGAGTGTTAGCTTTATTTTAATTGTACCTTCTTGTTCTTTTATGAAAATATGACTAAGAATGACAATGTTTCTTATTTATTATGTGTCAAGCAGACTTCCTCATTTGCTTAAATACTATTTTAAACAAAGTTATTTATACAATGTGCATTAAAGATACATCCTATTTGTTTATATTTTTGTTAATTTAAAAAATGAGATGTGAATTTTTTATAGTATTTTATTATTCTTGTAGGTTAACTATATTTTATATACATATGCAACATATATTATCAGAATGTACAACCCCCTAAAAGCATGGCTTTCATTTCTAATTTCAGAATTTTCTTAAAAGTTAACAATATGGACAATTATTGGGATCGACAACACCTTAACTAAAGCACGATGACAATATTTGGTTTTTGAAATAATTGACTTATTTTCTTTATGTATTGCAAAATGCAATTATAAACTACTATATCAACTACTTTCATGGATTCTATTTTGAAGATTTTTTTTTATATAATTTTTCTATCTGCATGTTAAATTAACATTTTAACGATATTGTTTTTAGTTAAATACCTTGAAAATTCAGTTAAAATAATGTAGTAACATGGATACAAATATTGTTAGGTTTTTAAATATAGATTTGTCTCAGTTCTGTTATAAAGAGACTTTAAATGATGATTGCATTTATATTTAAATGACCAATCTTTGTTCACAGGAAAAATAATACACTTTTGTATCGACAAAATATGTTGAGGAATATAGGCATTTTTGAATAGATTCTCGCCTAAAATCCAGTAATGGATGATATAAGAAACATAAAATCCATGAAAATAGAATTAAACTTAAAATAATAACAATTGCTTGCGGCAGTAATTATCAAATTTTTTCACAAATTACAGTATAGTACTATATTCTACCATCAATAAAGGTTATGTTGTTAATTTTGTTACTTAATTTTAGAATTGTTAATAATAAGTGAGTATAAGAAGTTAGTTATTTCTAATTGTTTGTAAGTGGAGAGAAAAAGTTAAGAGGATGATACCACAGCTTGTATAGGATATGTATATCTATATACAATAATATCTAAAAATGGGAGTGTGTGTCTCTGTTTCTCAATGATGCAAGAAACCACTGGACGGATTAACATGAAACTTTGCATAGATGAAGCTAATTTATCTGGTCAATTAATGCTTCTTTCCATTTCGATATTTTGGACTACTTAAAAATGGCATCTTTTCTATGTCTCATGGCAATGGCACAAGCACGAAGCACAAGCACATCAGATAGTATTATAAATCAAATTACAATGAATAAAAGGCAATTGATTGCCCAAAGTGAAAAAAAAGGTGATTCTTGATTTTGCTCAAGAGAAGTTGTATGAGATGAATGTTACAGCAGTCAGCATTGTTGATTTGTATAAATAATTTATTTATTTATGTAAAACAACACTGCTGATGACTTGTAAGGTCATTGCTAAGGATGGCAGACAAATTTTGCCCAGTGTCTTATTAGCTGTTAGAGGACCAGTCAGACAATAATTAATGGACATGAGATGGGTGAGTATTGAATGCAAATATCAACGACTAGACAAATTGAAGGATGTTCATGGCTAAGAGAGTGAGAAGAGGTTATTCTTATCCTTTTTTTTAACTACTTTCAAGAGTAGACATTGACAATGTTGGCGACTACAAAATAACTAGTTATATATTGATTATAATTTTTATAATCAAGTTAATATCAGTGGTTTCGATGATTCTAAGTATCTGTACTAACTTAAGAATGTAGCAATAAATTATGTTGTTTAGTGTCCATTCAATTCCAAATATTGAATTAAACACTGTTGGAATTGTTGGAATTAGTGCTTTATGCTGATAGTACATAGAAAGTGTTAAAATTACTAGTAATATGACTACAGCACCACCAATATTAGGATTTTAGCAGTGAGTTTAATTTATCTCATATTAATAAGGCACATATATTAGTCTTCAGGGTCAGAACGTAACAGAAATTAACTTCAAGTAGGATTTCTTTATTATAGGGCCTTTACACTAGCACTACATACATATGACAAACTTCATGTTGCCTCTGCTTTATTACATATACAAATATATTGGTAATAACTGCAATGCTGTGACACTGTGGACACATTTGCTTTTCTTCCAAAGTCCAACTTCTACAGTTGTGCTACTGGGAGATTCAATATTGTTTTAAAGCTTATTTGACTAATGCATATCCCATAAATTGTAATATTGTATTTGTTGTAATACTTTAAAAAATCATGGTTAATTGTGGAACTTGATAAGTAATTAAGTACATTAGTGTGAGTACATTAGCTCTGGCACAGGATAGGTTTATTATCATATCAATAGACTTTGGCCTTAATCATAGTTTGCTCAATCTCTAGATGTTATTCTCTATTTTTTTTATAAAACTTAAGCACTCACATACAAACAAGGTTTTTTTTTTACACACATTTTGTAAAGTAATTTGTAAATTATTCTTTATAAATGGAAAAGGGTAAATTAAATAAGTGGATTTTGTTTTCGACTTTAACAAATATAAAGCCCGTGATTGATATTATAAATGGAAGCAATAATGTTTAGTTCTTCCATACTATGTGACTTCAGAATATGAGTGTGGTGGTGAGTATTTTGGGACTTTTGAGTAATAGCAATAGTATTAAAGCTTTTAGTATTTACATAATAAACATATTCACCTTTTATCATAGAGATAGGTTAATGAAAAAAAGTACAGTTTTCAAGGTAAAGTTACACCAATAGCATCAATTAATAAACCTTATATCTATCTAAGTTCACTGACATTTCTCTATTACAGTACTTTAAAGCGAACCATATCATACCATTATATAATAATATATATTTATTCCTGATAACATTGCTTAACTATACAGAGTGTAAACTTAGCTTAGTAATAAGTATAGAGACAAATATATTTACTTTTTTCTGTTGACAACGACTTGAAGTATCTGCATTGTTACCCTCGGCACCCACTGATAATTTTAATGGAGCACTATACATCAACACGTCTCCAAGACAACTTGGATGATTCACTGGAGCATCGGGCACCGTGCTATATGTTGTAACACTTCCACTGAACACTCCACTGGCACTGCTCACACCGCTATACACCTCTCTTCTTTTTTCACCTTTAAGAACACCTAAATACACCCCGTACCACATACTTGTATGACTAAATTTCGTTATCACAACAACATTTCCATTTAACATTTTGTCATAACAGTATCACTAATTTTAGTTAAAGCATTGTCGATATAATATGTAACTAAGTAATGTTTGCACGGCAACAGCGCGGGTCATCAGACGCGGACCGAGACCACTACCAAGCCGATGTAACTTTGTGAAAATACCTTCCAACCGCTTGTTCAACGTTTCAAGGTGGTCAATGTACAAGTCCTGGTTTCTCCACGAGGCGCGAAGCGAGTCCGCGGTCGCAGAGTCGATCTGGTGCGAGGTCAACAACACGCGCGCCACGTTTGTGACGCCGCCGCCTGCGACGCCCTCACTCGCGCTCTCGCCCTGCCGCTCCGGCTCCTCGGACATTGCACTCTCACTAATACTATAGGCGCCCTTTTCGACTGCAACCAAATACATGTGCTAAATTTTGCAATTTAGAACGTTTCGGGGGCCGTTATCAAACCGTTTAACAGTGACGCATACAATAATGATAAAACCATAAGTACGCGATACTTACAGGTGCGATCACTTCTTTTAACTAATATGGATACAAAATGTTGTGATTTTGAACTACTTCACCACTTATTACTACAGTTAATAACGTTTTTTATAAAATTCCAATAACTTCGATTCAACACGAGTACGCCATCTTATCACGTAGACGTACTCGGTGATTCGGTGTTGCCATCTTGTTGCAAGTTTGTCAAAGCAATATTTTAATACAATTAAAAGAAACATGTGAATTTTATTAAATTTTTACTTAATTAGTTATAAAGTTCATAGAAACATGCGTATTGATAAATAACTGTTTATTAGTCGATGAAATAAATAACAATTAATATTTCTTTAGAATACAAACAGTAGTGTTGCAAGATTAAAACAGATTGTCAGCTGATAGCAAAATTGCCTAATCTAAAAATTGAATTGACGCGTCAAATTTGAAAATATGTACGTACTTCCTTTATTTATATACGCTTTTTTCAATTAGATATACTTATTTATATACATTTTTTCTCTTCTTCTTTCTCTGGTTGTGGGCTATATAGAATTTAACTAATTTAACATTTGACATAGGATTAGCTATTGTTTTGTCCATTTAATCCTAACTTAAGTACACCCATTTGAGTATTACTTGTTGAACTTCTGATCAAAGATTTTTGTAACACTTTCTATTCATTTCAAAGAAATTTAATATGTCGCATTGCGATTGTAACTCAACGGGATAACACGCAATTAATCATAACTTACCCTAAAAATATTCCTGTAGCGGTGTACAATACACCGTTACAGGAATATTTTGAACATTAGCGATGAATAGGATCGCTATACAGCAAAGACTATTATTCAAGATATCGTAAGGAAGCTGTTTCAGATTATCTATGACGATCACAGATCGCTTTGCGACGTGGAAATCGAGAATATAATTTAATACGGGTAAACATATTTCTGCATTGCATTGATTGACGCTAAGCGAATGTTACAAAATATGTTAGGGACAGTTGTATTTGATTCTTACCTATTTTGCTTAAGGAGATCGGGTAAAAACGATGGATGTAAGCCAACATTTGTAAGAATAACATACTTGTTTTTCGGTATACAAGAAAGACTTTATTCATTGCATCTTGGCGAAGGTTTCGATTAATTCTATAGTAATATACAAAAAGGGGATGGTGTGCGTTTGGTAATTACTTAATCATGCAAGAACATCTGTCCCGATTTACATGATTTGCACGAATGTTATGCATTTACCTAGTCAAGTTATAGGGTACTTTTGATTTCGATATTTTGCACTATTTATAGATGGCGAGTATTTTTATGTTATGCAGCAAAGTAAGTACTTCATTTAGAAGACGATAAAACAGGTGGTAAATTAGGTACGTGCCAGGTCACCGTTTCTAATTTCTATGAGCTGCTTATTATTTACTCAGGAGAAGTGACATTTCCCATAAATTATATAATTATTTGAGTTATAAAATCTTTTATGTAATTATAGAGTCTGAATTTTGTGTGAAAGGAAAAAAATAAGGTAATGAATATTAAAAGAAAACTGAGATTATTTATAAAATTATTATTTTATCAGTGTATATTTTCCAGTAGTTATTTTTTATGTTTAATGTTTTAATGAGACTTTTCTTTAAATTATATTGATAGCTTTTACTTTTAAAGGTTGAATAAACTTACTTCTTAAAAAATATAATTTTAAGCAGGATATTACAGTATAAAATTAGTATTTAGTTCGTTTTCTTAGTACATATTTTTTTTAACACTGATGAAACAAACGAGAATGTGGTCCACCTGATGGTTGCTTACTGCCGCCTATGGACATCTATAATCAAACCAGATAATATCAGTCTTACTTGAAGCTAGCCACAGATGCATTGCTATCCCTGATGACTAAGTTGAAACGCTTAGTATAAGTATATTTTTTTTACTGATACAAGATATACAGTTAGGTGTAGAAATTAGTCTTTAAAAGCTTTCCTAAATCTTAAATAGTAAACAACTTTTCTCACTACTCAATCAGATTCCTAACTATTAAGTACGATCGCCAACGTTACTTGGCACAGAAAATGCACTTAGTCTATGTAAGTATTGTTGATTGACGTACATTCAACTGTTATGAGCGATGAATCTGGTCGATTTTCCACTTTTAAGTAACTCTTTAACAGACCTTACATTCGTCGGTTTTTAAAATGATGCAAAAGTAAGTCAATCAATATTAACTGGTCAATCTCTATATGAAACATGAACAAGAGGGACATAGGGGAACAACTACGAAACCTACTAAATTATGACATATAATTCTTAAATATTTTTTACCAAACATGAATATATGTATTTAAATTCCGCGACAGATCGGTATGATGACTGTTCCGCCACGCGGACGTCTGACGCGCAGTGTGTTCCGGGTTCGATTCGCGGCCAGACAGACATCTGAATTATGAACTTAGAATTCTATTCTGGGTCTGGGTGTTTGTGTATTCGTATTTGTGTGTCCATGGCACCCGCGACAAAGAAGAAAATCCTAGTGCGGGGCTATGAGTGTAGATAGCGTGTATTTAATGTAATCTAATAATTTCGATACAGTCATGATTGACTCAGTTCTGTAACTGTGTGTATAAGGGTGTGCCCTTCAGATCAGAACACAGCAATGCATAACACGGCTGTTATTAGGCAAAAAAAGATTCAAACTTTTGTATCCAACAGAGAGCGCGAT
>DWLI01000644.1:0-19624 GCA_018249915.1 Cecropterus dorantes dorantes | reverse complement strand
CAACACAAAAATATTTCTTCAATTCGAATCAGTAGTTCCTAAGATTAGCGCGTTTAAACAAACACACTCTTCAGCTTTATAATATTATTACAGATTGTACAGATATAGTTCTGTCCCAAAGCTGAACCCAGTTGTAAGCCAACTTAGTTCCTCAGGGATAGCGTGTGAGTAGCCATTTTGAATTTAAGTCACCAGCAGCCTTCCAACGAAATGCATTAACTTCTCCACACTAGACATAATTGTAACAAGGGTACCTCCTCTGTCAAATTAGACTGGTTTCACCTTGCAAAAGTCCAATATGATGTATGCAATATTTTTTTATAATTACAGGGAAATTATTAATTAAGATTGTTAGTTTAATTATGTGGTAATGAAAAATAGAGCCTGTCTTGGTTTGGTGTAGGTGTACACAAAAATATTTCCAAAACTACTTATAACAATTTAATACTAGGGAAGTAGACATAGTGTATGATTGGATTTAGATAACTCAGGACCAGTCGGAGAGGCGTCGATTAAAGGAGGCCTATGTCCAGCAGTGGACTTTCAAAGGCTGATAGAATTATAAACAGTGTGGTGTTGTACCACATCCTTGGGAAGAGGGAGTAGCACTATACTCCCTCTTCCCAAGGATGTGGTAGGGAGAAACAACATCCAGGGAATGGGCAGCAGTGTCTTGTTGGACACCAACATCCACGGCTCATACCAACACGCACCGGACAAGGGGATTGATTGGGTATTGGCAAAAAAACCATTAGCAGAAGACTTTATCAAGCAGTAGATCTCAAATGGCTAAGGAATGATTAGATTGATGTATGGACGAGTAGTGTGATGACCCACTGATAGTACGAGTAGTATAATGTGGTGCGGTCACCATACCAGTCCGAAACTGGGTCCCGGGTTCAACCCCCGGCCAGACAGACATCTGAGTGATGACTTTAGATTTCTATTATGCGTTTGGGTGTTTGTGTATTCGTCTTTGTGATCATGGCACTACGACACCGGAAAAATCCTAGTGTAGGGAGTGTAGAAAGCGTTTATGTTTATGTATTCAATATTTCAATTAGGTACTTTGACTGGATCAGCGTTGTACCAGTATTGCTGTTAAGGACTATGAATCATCTTAGTCCTTAGAAATATTGTATTCAGATAGAATACCTGTTCTGTTTGAAGTTACTTAGATGTCCATGAGCGGCGCTGACCACTTACCATAAGGTGGACTGCTTATTTTCCCAATAATATATACATCCTTGAAGTAGACAAATGTTTTTAATACAAAACACACTACAAACCTCCAATGTAAGGACAATTTGGTTAGTAGATTTTGTTAAGTGAATTTTTTGCAAAATGAATGATGAAACATGATTGATTAGGTAAATATTTCATATCAGGAAATTGTATTGTATATCATTTTTATTTTTCTGTCTATACTACAGATGTAGGATGGTTCATCCTACATCTGTAGCTAACTAATTTTAAACAATTAACTTATTAAGTAGGTCATGGGCGCAGTTTTAGGATTTGGTGTTAATCTCTAGTCTCTGTACAAATAAGAAACATTTATAGGAATGTCTGTTTCAAAACATTATTACATACTCGTATGCTGTATGTTTATGTACTGAAAAATCCATGTTTATGCTTGTTTGTTCATTGCCTGTATGAAGTACATGCTGTGCTTATTTTGATGTGATTTTCAAATATGGAATTTAGCAAGCAATGATATAACTTTAAGGTCTTTTTAGTCGTAGAAATTGTAAAATTTATGTTATATGTGGTTTTAATGTTAGTCAGTTACTTTTGTAATATGTTAATTGCAATTATTTTCGTAATCATATACCAGATAAAACTTTCGAATTAGACAACAATGTGGCAACACTAATCAACCTTAAAATATGTCAACAAGGAAGGACAACTGAACATTTGAATAAAAAAGTGTATGTGGGCGAAATTGCGAATGTATGTATTGTATGAAACTTTTACCAAATTCCAAAGTACACATAAACACACACAATGAGTTTGTGAGTAATTGAACGTAGGACGTAATTTTTGGACAAAGCACGGCAATTTCCTCATGTCAAGGTCATGGGAACCAGTCATTATTGATGACTCCATACAGACATTACGTTCGCGTGGTAATGTGGTGTATGGACAACAAAAACCACAGAACACAAACATTTTCAAATTCAGAACGCGCTCACCGACTGAAATTCGACACCGTTCACGGAGTATGCAGTAAGTCGTCAAGGCCGATTCGCGCTAACTGTATGGTCACGGAATACGCAAAAAGAACACTTTTCCACCAGTCACCCGGCCTCCCGCTCGCGAAATCACCAAATACACACCGAAAATACACTCCTTGTTTTATTTTTAGAGACTTCGCAGACGATTTCGCATGACACACGACCGAGGCGCAGCCGACACTGGAGCAGCACGCACTAATTGAATTCCCCATATCACGTGGAACGTCGCAGATCACATCGATCGGTAACTGCATTAGCGGGAAAATAAATACTGGATACTCACGGAATATTCAAAGATTCTCGTAACCAAAGCGACTGCTCTCAACAATACACTCCGCTGACCACTTTTCGGGGATCGTAATTTTTTTCTTTGTACAACACACGCGCGACGCACTTCCCCGTCACTTTCTTTGGTTGTTTTGAGAAAAAATAGAGCTTTCACGTCGAGTAATGTTTTTCTCGAGCTCTCATGTAATTTTAGAAGGCTCAAGGCTCCATGGCTCCTCGATGTGACGTCACTCAAATTGTTGGCAATCCTATTTTTGTGCCACTTCCGTCTCGAATTCTACAAGGATTATAATCCTTCGTGCTTTACGATAAAGTTTATAGTATAAACGTTGACAGATGACTGAGGCACGGCGCAGTGTTGCCACTACAGAAATTACAAACTTCACTGCTTTTGGGACTTGTCGAAGTGACGTCATGCGTGACTCATCCATCAGCTGAGTGTAAATTTCCAAAAAATTTTGTTTACTCTATATTTATTATTTATTTTTCGTACAAAATAATATAGATAGAATAGAAGTATACTTTATTTTAAAATAAAAAGAACAATCGGTAGATATTTTATTATTATAAAAATTAATTTTACGTGTACCAATAGATGGCGCTTTGTAGGTACATTTTATGACTGTATATATTTTTTTGCTATTGTCCCCTAGATGGCGCTAAGTGAACTTTCAATGGATTATTTTAATAATAATTATGTATGTTAGAATGAAATAAGTATATTATCAGTTTAGTTTAGTTATACGTAAGAATGAAACAAGTTTATTTATAATACAGCCCTTTAATAATACTTCTTTGTTAGTTTCTACTTCATATTTCTTAGAAAATATTCTTATGAGACCTAACGAACTCTCTACTGATGTTATAAATAAATCATTTGTAAATTGAATATTATAACATATAACATAAAAGTGGAATTTATCAAACAACAATAACAACATTTAAGCATCAGTGGTAGAACAATAGCAATTAATATTCATGTTATATTATTTGCTAATGTTTAAAAAATGATGTCACTGAAATAAGATAATTATATTTTAAGTTTTTTTATTAAAACTCCAATAGTCATCTATTTAAGGCTTACAAAATTAACAGATAATTCTTAAGATGGAGATATAAATATAAATAGTGGTATGCATGTGTTTTCGTATATTTATATTCGTTCTTTGTATATCTATAAAATTGAATCCAATATTTTATATTTGAAGCTGCAGGTAAAAAGCTTACAAAAGTATTTATTAAGTAGTATGTCTATGACATTTTTTAAATAATAATTCAACTATTTTTTGTATTTCCTTTTGTGACGTGTGCATTACGTATCAGTAATAATATCCCGCGGTAAAAGCTATGTCTGAACTTTGAATTCATAAAAAACAACGCCAGGTGCAGAAATGGGGTGAAAAATCGAAAAATGAGTAACAATAGCTAATAATGTCACCCTTACGTTTTTAATCCCTTTGTACTATTTGCGAATTCCACTTTTTAGTAAAAAAGAGAATTGGCTCTATTGAGATACGGTTCACGGATTTCACATTAAAAAAAAGTAAAAAATGTTAGGGTTGTCTTTGTTGAAGTTTTGGCGGGAAACGAGTAAAAAGAGGCAGAGGTAATTTTAACAAAAAAATCGTTGTTGAACTTTTAGACAATTGAACTTTTTCTATTTGTACTAGTACTTTTATAATTGGCCAAGTTCGAGTGGAACTCTTCTATAGTGGGTACTGTATCACAAAATTTTCTTTCTGATTGCAACAATTTTTAAATCATTTATTTATTTATTTAATTAATTAATTAGCACGGATAGACCAATTACACTAATTATTATGATAATGTCACAAAATTTGAATGAATAATAATTAAATAATAATTTAAGATAATAAAAATAATGAAAAAATATCGGATTATAAAGAGAGAAAAAAAAATTTAACAAATAATTAAATGTCATAATTAAACAAAATAATACACATCACGCATCATGGCAGAAAAGTTCCGACACTCCATCAGTATTTTCTTCCACTGCAAATGAGTATGCAGTCCACCTGATGGTAATTGGTCACTTCTGTATGGACATCTGGACATCATAATAATCAGCTTTTCAATGTCTATTATTTTGTAATTTTGGGAACACGCAGATGTCTGACCACTAACGGTCTGGTAAACTACATCTTAGTTCCATGCTTGGATCTTATAAAAACTTGTATTTTAGAATATATTCGTATACCGTCGTATGTATATAGTTGAAGAGTTTGTTTGTTTGGTTAAATCTCAGGAACCACTGGTTCGAATTGAAAAAATATTTTTGTGTTGAATAGTTCATTTACTGAGAAAGGCTATAGGCTATATAATAACACGCTGTGTGTTTTTTAATTATCTAGTAGCGGGTGAAACAGCGGGACACAGCTAGTATTCATATATCTATGATATAGGAATTTATTAGAACTGAAAAGTACGCCTCTTTGAAAGTGATCTGCTTCCAACCATCTCGAGTTATTTACAAAAATTACTTTCGTAGCCACGACGGAGTGGTCTCCATGCCAGTTGACACGCAGTGGGTCTTGGGTTCGATCCGCGGCTAAACAGACACCTGAATGAGATCAGATTTCTGTTGTAGGTCTGCGTGTTTGTGTATTCGTCTTTGTGTGTCCATGGCACCCATGATAGCAGACAATCCTAGTGAGAGGCTTTGAGTGTAGGCAGCGTTTGTTTGTTAGTTTTTCGTGTCTATATGTATATGTGTGTCTATATGTGTCTATCTAAAAGAAACATCCAGTCCATGAAATGTCCTACCCCTCACCCTTGAAAATTATTAAAACTTCGTAATTAAGTATGTAATTTGTTTACTGGGAGTCGAACCCAGGACTTTTGTATCCGACTCGTATGACGTCACAGCTTCCACCATCATGTTTCAGGGTGATGGAGCATAAATTAAAACAACATGATTTTATTTTTTATAGTTTTATTAGTAAGTGTAAGATAATTTTTCATACATTTTTGACACGAAATATTTAAATAGATAGGTAGCCGTTTCATACCAACTGTAATATTTATACTATGCTTTAAATCGTACAGTTCTAAATTGATTTGACAGATTATTATTATAAAAGTCGCAATTTTTTATCAGATTAAAGTAGCAAACGAGCATGCAGTCCACCTGATGGTAAGTCGTATGGACATCTGTAAATTCATATAGAACAGGGGTTCTATCTGAAGTCGATCACAGCGTTGCTACTCCCGAGGAATGAGACAGTCGCCTCATATATAAGTGAGGCAACCACATCCTTCCACCTCACGCAAGAACTACCGTCAACCCATTATTGTCCCACTGCTGGGCACGGGTCTTCACTTAGATTGAGTTTTATGGATGAAACCCAACACGATAATGTGGGACGTTTTTAATTAATCATTAAATTCATCCTGAATATCCATTGCGAATGTACTAGGACAATATAACTATGGAGGAGGTGAACGATTCTTTCAAAGAGATCTGCGTCTCTCTCGCTCTAAACGTCCTCAGCAGTGTGAGCAGGACGCGAATAGTTTGTGCTTACGTGCGAGTGAGACAAAGATATACTTTCGATTTCTTTTCATAACGATGGAGATACATTTGTCTCTCACTTTTGACATGTGTATTTTTTTAAGGTGCATAGCATACGACTATGCAATTTACAAAACGAAATTTTGTGTAACATTATGACTATACTAAACAAAAAGTTTTAATTTCCAGACGGAAACAGCGAAGACACCTCCACCAGTCCGCGCGCCATCCCCCCCACGCACGTGCAAAGCACCCCCATCCCCCCCAGCGAGCAACACACACACGAAACCCCCATACTCGTTCTCCTGTCTCATCTTCATGGCTATAGAGGCGGCACCGGCGAGAGCGCTGCCCGTCAAGGAGATATACGCGTGGATAGTGCGACACTTCCCATACTTCAGACACGCGCCGCAAGGCTGGAAGAACAGCGTCAGGCATAACCTGTCGTTGAACAAGTGTTTTCACAAGGTTGGTGCTCATTTTTTCTGTATACCTCCTGATTTGACTGCTTCTTATTAACTTCCGTAAGTAATAGTAAGTAGTCCAATCACAAATCAACCATACAGTCTCGTAAAAAGACTAACTTAGGTCAGTTTGGGTTTAATACGGTTATCCCTTAAGCCAAAACACCGCAGTGTTACACTGATGTCGTAAGGACTATAGGCTGCTGCCAGGAATAGAGACCTCAAGGACTGCACTTAGAACCGACTAGATGACAATATTTTGAATGTGATTGAAAGCTTTCTGGTTCGACTCCTAACACATAACCGCCACACCTATATCTGCGTAATAACAACAATATTAAAGGCTACTGTGTACCGATCTGAATGGTATATTAAGGAAGATATAGGTACATATCAGACTCGTTCCAACTTAGTCCTCAGGGATAACAAAGCAACTGTATCCAATCTCATGTAAGACCCCTAAGTATTCGGGGATTTTTTGAAGATTTCTATGGGCCGATAGTGGCCGCTTATAAAATAGACTAAACAAATATGTATATCTTTAAAATCTTCTAACAATTTTTTATAAAGTATTTTTTTTTGTTTTTCAAAATACAGGTGGCCGCCGCTCCGGGACTCGGTAAGGGATCTCTATGGACAGTCGATCCACAACATCGTTCCACGTTATTACAGGTATGTATTTTAATTACAGAAGTTAATTACAATATGTAAATAAAATAATAGCGCATTTGTCGTATAAATGTTTCATGGTTGTCGTAAAATTTTATCATAATAGATATAGAATTGTGAAATTAATATATTAACAAAAGTAACAATATACGTACTAAAACGATTGATTACTGTTTACTAGTATAAAGAAAATTCTTAAAATTCATATGGTTACATAATCTTTATTAACGAATCAAACTCTTAAATATTTAGTTGTCTTTGTTTAAAAAACTAGAATGAAAAAAATCGAGTAGTGCTGAAAATATACAATGTATATCTACAAAACATCTGTAAATTATACATTGTAAAAAATATGAATAAGTTCGCGTGGTCAAAATGAAATCTGCCTTTTGCAAAGAGTTCAAAAACGCTCATGTATATATGTGCATGAAATAGACAGTATTTTTGTTACTTATCGTGTAGGAATCACGTGACATCACGTGACTCACTCCTCATGCAACATACCAGCTTTATATACGATAGTGTTGTCGTAAATTCCAGGCTTTCGGCCGGCAGCCGATGCCGCAAGTGGAGCCCGAACCACCGGTGACGGTCAGCGTGGACGTCGCCGTCGGTACGGACACGGATATGGCGGAGAGCCGCGACCGTAACGCGCCCGATCCGGCTCTGTTCCCGTACTTAGCGCGTCGGTTGGCAGACACTCGTCCGGAGCCCGGCGCGGACGAATATCTGGCAGCGGCTACTGTACTCGCCATGAAGTACGGCCCGGCTGTGCTTGATCAGGTGATTATAATATTGTGTGTGTTATGGTTAACGTGTTAGTTGGTATGGACGTAGCCGTCGGTACGGACGTGGATATGACGGAAAGTCGCGACCGTACCACGCCCGATCTGGCTCTATTCCCGTACTAAGCGCGTCGGTTGGCTGATACCCCATCGGAGCCCGGCGCGGACAAATATCTGGCAGCGGCTACTGTGCTTGCAATGAAATACGGCCCGGCTGTGCTCGATCAGGTGATTACAATGTTGTCTTTGTTACGGTTAAAGTGCCACTAAGTATGGGCGTATACGTAGTTACGGGCAGGGACATAGAGAAAATCGTGCTCGTAATGCGCCTGATCCGGCGCAGTTTCCGTAACTTGTGATTACAACGTTTGGTGCGTTACGGTAAAAATGTTACTCAGGGTGGGTAAAACCGTAATTACGGATACGGACATGATCGTAGTTACGTACCTTGCGCTTACCTATATGCGTTGTGGTAAAAGCGAGGACGGAGGCGCAAGTACATACATATAGACATGACGGAGAGTCCTGAACTCCTGACGTATTTAGAACTCATAACATATTATTTTATTATCCGTCTAATTGTTACGTTATTTACTAATATCATTACCTTTATGCATCTTCACTGATACCATGTATCGTTCCCAGTTGCCGCCAGCCGCTCACCTGGTGATATCCCGCTGCGCGCGCGACGAGCACTCGTACAGCGGCGGCGAGGAGCGCCGCACCGCCGAGGCGTTGCTCCACCTCGCCGGGCTGCAGCCGCAGCCGCAACCGCAGCCGCAGCCGCAGTCGCAGCCGCAGCCGGCCAGCTAGCCCGCGGCGGCCCCGCGACGTGCCGTCGTAAACAAACGCGTTTGAGTTTGCAATGTTGCCGTTCCGTAATATTGCCGTTCGTGTTACGTTGCCTTTGACCGTGTTCGGCAATTTCCGAGTGATGTTGCGTAAGTGCCAATGATTTTTGTTGCTTGGTTAGGGTTTCTATACGTATATTTCTATTTTTGGGTACAAACAAGTATGTACCTGTAGGGTACATACTTTTAATTATTTCGTTTGAACTTTGTTGATTTTTCTATATGTGCTAATGTTGCTTCTTAATATACCTGCCTACAAAGAAGCACAAACCTTAATGCATGTAATTTATATATGGATATATAACCATCCATCTACAAACTTGTTGGAAAAACTGCATTCGGCAGAGGATACTTAAACATATTTTATTACTATATTAAACGTACTTTACATTTTTAACAAGTAATGCAGATTTCTTGAAATATTAAATCGTTGGACTTACGCAAATATGTCACATATTTCGACATTATTTAGTCGACGTTACTAATGTTTTGTTACGTAAGCATAATATAAATATTTGTCTTGTATTTCGATCTAACTTCTTCTCAGTTAACTAACACTATTTATTGGAAATTATTTAATATTTCAATCATTGAAAAAAATCTTATTATAATTACGAAAAGCATTCGTTCTTAAATCTTTTTTTATCCGTTGAATGTTTTCAATTTTCTTTTTATTTAATAACGTGTACATCGTATACTAGGGTTTTAAAAGTTCTATTCTAATCTAGTGAAAATTGAAATTCTAAAGTTCTAGTGAAATAATGTTGAAGCAAGTCTTCCTATTTATCCCATGCTAGTAAACTTTAGGTATAATTATTCTATGTGTATTGGAGTAAATTCAAAATTTAATATTTCCCTTACGTTCCACTTTTTTCAACTTGATTATCAAAAAAACTGAAACAATATAACGAACATTACGAATCTATTAGCATAATTCTTTTAACGTACAACCTATTTTCCGTGTGTACTGCTCAAACTTTCGTTTTATAGATACTATTTCTAAGTTATAAACTAATATAATACTATCCTTACGTCTTTTCTCTAAGAAAACCTGTTGTTTGGGGGCAAAGCCCCGCCTTCAGTGATAGTCGACCATAAGTTCGTAGAACGCTAATCTATGAATTGGAAATTTGTAGCTCGACATATTTTATTAGGCTTGTCTAGACGTATCTATGCATAGACGAAATGTTTACCATTCTCTAGTCCAATAAAGACAATTATCGTTCATTATAATAAACTACTTCGGTGACATGCACATGTCTCATAATATATTGATAAATAATGTTAAATTATTCAATTAGTAATGAAATATCACGGTATATAGTTAGACTCGTTTAGTTAGGGCCTCTCGACACGCGTATCAAAACTAAGTAAGCTACGTGGGCGCTTAAAAAATACAACATATTAGAATTTGCATATCGGTCAGACCTATGACCAATGTCGCTTCGCTGCAAATTGTGAAGTGTTCCAGAGGCAATATTTCAACGCGATTTTCAGTCTATTCTAGACATCACATAAATATACTGTCTTCGTTTAATCAGGATTCAAACTATGTAGAGTAATCAGATTTAAATATGTAATGTATGTGTGTGCAGTGATTATATTATAATATTGTCTTGTGAAAACTTCTCATATATCTATTTACACATGCAGTGTACCTCTGATAGTTCAGTCAACACAACGGTAGAAACTTAATAGTGATAGATGTGATATTTAGTATGGATTTTTATTTAAAAATAATCAACAAATAGATGCATAGGTACTCCTGCATTTAGATTTTGTCCGGTTTATGAATAGTCGAAAAATTGTAATTTAATATTAGTAAGAGAAACTATTATTGTAAGAATAAAGTGTTATATTTCCGTCGGGTTCTCATAACAATGCCGATTGTTGCCAGTATATAGATTACCTCTGACAGTGTTGCCATAGAGCAGAAAATACAGATTTATTTAATATATATTACGACGGAAATGTTGTACACGGTAGACTTAAGTTCCAATATAATCATTTATGTAGTTTGATGAAAATCTTGGTGGACGTAACATACGAAATTAATGAACTATATTGTTAAATAAACAATAGAAGGGTTAATGGTTAATATACGGTAGTTCACATATTATATATGTGTATGAAATCTGAAGTGTGCGCTGGCAAACAGGGCGAGCAAATATATATTTTTTCTAATCAAGTACCTTGCGTTCAGGTGATACAATATATTACATCTAAACTTTAAATATAAATCGTCTTTATAATTCCTATCACGAAATTTGAGGTATAAGTTGTAGTAGAAAAATAGCAAATAGTGTTAACTGCAGTTACTGCTATGATCCAACAATGACAGTTTGACTTCGTCACTCGTCTGAATCCCTATACAACTGAGGTGGAGTTCGTCATTTCTTCGACGCCCTATATACTCGACGTCGAAATCGTCACTCATCTGTCGCGCTATTTCATTCGATCTCGTTACTTGTTCACTGCGCTAAAGAATCGAAGTCGATTGCGTCACTCGTTTGTTACGCTAAACAATAAAAAAATATTTTCGTCGTATTACACAATCGTCGAGCTCATCACTCATCCGTCGCGTTATGTGACAGAGGTAAAGTTCGTCACTTGTTCGTCGTGCTGTACAATCAAGTTGAATTCATCACTCATTCAACAGACTAAACAATAAAACTTACTTGTATCGAACTATCGAGATCGGGACTTTCACTTATCCGCGCAAAATATACTAACATTCAAACTGTTAATTTATCGGTCGCGTTATACACCGGAGGTCGAATTTCAGTCAGTGGCGTAAAATCGAAGTCGAGCTAAAGATTAATGCTCAAAATTCGTGACATGAATTATGTAAGCATAGTAAGTAAGTAGTTTTATTTTTGTGTTCATAACAGTGTGATCTAAACGCAATCGCCTATATGTATGGACGACAACTATTTATTGAAATTAACGTAGTACCTTTATATTAAAGCACGTGACGCGACAACTTGTTAATACACCCATTAAAATCGGCATTACATAGACTTTTATCATAATAATATTTTAACATTAAAACATATATTTATAAAAATACCATTAGATTGATAAAATGTTTGCATATGTACTCACTACATTATTGTGTTCTATAATATAGGAATATTTGTAATGTTCTTTAATTTTATTACACATTTTGATTATGATTATGATCATAAATAAATACATTTATTTCGTTCGTAACTTGAACAGCACTTGCATGAATTAATTTTCAAGTTTCATCGTTCGCGTCATTCATTCGATGTGTTTTAATATAAATAAATAAATTTGTAGGAAACATTGACTAGACTGATACAATGACTGATTTGTGATGAAGCAATATTATTTATTAGTAAAATAACTTGTGTTTATCGGAACGCATACATCTAGAGTATCATCATTCGTTGTTCTGTGTATTTATTTTGATATAAATATGAACGCTTATAGCTGTTTTGGTGTGCTAAATCTGCCGGCAAATTTCTATTGAATATTTTGTAAAACTTGATCTGCACATATACTAGAATTAATTAGTGTCCAGTTTGGATGCTTTAATACGATGATAAAATTAGAGACTTGAAATTGAAAGGAAATGCTTAAAAGGCAATATACGCCTAGCATTGCAATCATGAATTGCAGCTACATCTAATAATACCTTCTTAAATGCAATCATGTTCTACCTAACACCTAATTCTTCACATGTACCGCTTTCAGCTATTTAAGAAGTTTCATCAGATAGTGTAAGTCTTCAGTAAGAAATTTGCGGCTAGAATAATTCGATTTACAAAATCTTTTATGCACTATATTTATACCGTATTCTAAATTTTATAAATGTCGTATCAATATAGGCAATGGAAATATCGCTGTGTGCCAAATATTATATAAATATAACACTAAATACCGTTAGCAAGCGAATCCAAATAAAATATACCAGTAATGAAATGTATTTATCTAACAAAAACGTTATGTAACACATAGTTAGTATAGGCTTTAAGTGATATTATAAATAATGTAATTTAATTGCTAAATATTAAATACATACATTTTTGCTGTATTTAGGAGCGTCTTCCATCTTACTCATATTGTTTCTTGTAGGATTAAATGCGATCGAGGAAAATGCTTACGGAAACTTATACTTCAAGGTTACATTTTGGACTTAAACAATGAAGTAAATTAAGAATTTTCAAAATAGCAATAATAACTTACTAAGCTGCTTTAATATAACAGTTGATATCTTATCTTATATACGAAAAAACAGATATTAAATAAAATGTGTAAAGGAATTACGGGTTATATATACGTGAGCATTTTTCCTCGGCCGAGCGACTCACTAGCCTTTCTTTCGGTGGTATAAGGATATTTAGATGAGAAATTCAGCAATAATTAGTACCTAATTGTAGTACTTTGCTGGTAGATGCTACGTGTATAATTATATTATGTGTGATAAATTGCGATTTATTTTAAGTGCTATGTTTTGAATAATGCTTTGTAAGCGCGAACAACAACTGAATTGAACCCGGTTTATTTAATAAACTTTGAAAGTAATCCGATTTTGTTACTATTTCGAAAATAGCATATTTTGTTATGAGCAGTACCATTTTGCTGTAATAAAAATCTTTTAAACAATAAAATTGACCTTATGTTGAACATACTCTTAATGATAGGCATCTGTAAAGCAATCAATGCAACAGACTAATAGCCCCAAATTAACATTCAAAAGTCGGATTACACTAAGGGTTGAAAACTAATGTTGTTTGTGTATACAAAACTCATTTTTAAGAGGGTTATATCGATATGATATTAAAATTGTTGCGGCTCATACTTTATCGTCAAAAGTAATTTATCAATTAATTTATTTTTAATTAGGTTAGTACGCTGTTGATTTTGTGTCGTGCTCGATTTGTAAAACGAGAAATTTCGAACAAAATCATAATTTTTGGTAGTTTGTTTTTTTTTTGTTTGAAACCATCGTTTTGTGATAAGTTTGTGACATCATCTTAATTTTAATTTGGATTTATATAATGAGATTGATTAAACTCAATCAAAAAATAAATTTCGTGTCATGAAGTAAGTTTTAATAATTATGGATTTATTTTAAGGTGATGTCACAGTTTACTATACCTAGTTATATTTTATTGTCCGAACTATATTTAAGTATAGAAATTATCAATGTTGTTAATATTTTCGCCGGCTTTTGAACGAAACTTTTTATTGCTATTGTTGAGAATTATTGCCAAATTTTTATTTGTCCTAAAATCTTTGTCTTTGTACATATCCATTAAATAAATTATGTACCAAGAATCATTAAGTGTTTTAATTCTTATAAATATGTTATGTTAAACACTGCGATCACATCTAACTAATAAATTAAACTTGGGTTAGGGCCTTTTTAACCTATTACGAGTTTTATATAAACATTGAATCATTTAAATCACATACACGCTGTGATTGGAACTAGACTGTCGTAAAATGTTTCATGTGTTAGTTATTAAATAATTATTGGGAATAAAAGATTATTGACCTAGTATAATGATAGGTATGGAAAATTAAAATCATTGTCTTGATCACTGATGATCTGTAATCTTCTGGTTACATCAGTTGCATGACCTGGACAAAAATAATACCAGCCAAGTGCGAGTTAGACTCATGCACGAAGGGTTCCGTACCATTACCTATAAAAATCTGCAAAAATCACGTTTTTTGCACGGAAGTCCCCCTCAACCCTTTGACCGCCAACACCGTAATATCACGAGATATAACGAAGATACTGTAAACGCCACACACGTTATTTTACGTTAATTTATAAAAATGACAGACCAGGATATATTCTACGTGATCTACATTCTATCTACAAAACTAAATTACATCTTCAAAATGTAATCTACATTTTGTCGCGTTAAAACGGTAATTTTAAAATAGTATTCATGTAAAGACATATTTATTTTAATTCAATTATTTATTTTTAAGTTAATATATAAATAAATATTCTTTGAATATTTCAAGCGTCTACATGTGACCGTTATTAATATCGAACAATTAAATCACGGTTTGTATGGGAGCCCACCTCAAATGTTTATTTTATTCTGTCGTTATACAAGCAACAGAAATACATCATATGTAAAAATATTAACTCTAGATATAACGGTTCACGAGATAGACAGACGGATAGCAGTCTTAGGTAATAGGGTACCGTTTATACCCTATGGGTACGGAACGCTAATAATATTTTATTACAACTGACTATACTAATACTTCTAAACTAAATGAAACTGCTTTAGCGAGTTACTTACGCATGCGAGTGAGATACGCATCCGTACATAAATCCATGTGACAAACTAAAGGTCCTTCTAGAGTTTCATTACGCTATTTGATACTTAGGATTTGGTTATTACGTTAGTGTTAAAATGAAACAACAAAATATATTAAATTCGTTTTATTTAAAAAAGAACAAAAGCGTAGTTCTACAGTCCATAAACGTAATTATATTATATCGCTACTATTTTTATTAACTTACAATAACAACTATAATCAGGCCACTCAGAGAATGCATTCCTGAAGTAATAATTGTTATACACAGATTTCCTTATCCAGTTTACCAGCCATAGTCAGTATGACTAGTAGCAACAATAAAATAAACGACAGCCAAATCGACCGACTCTAAAAGCGTTCTAATGGGAATAGTGCCGGATCTACATATACCAATATGTTTCCTGTTCATACAATTATCGTCCGTAAAAACTGTCGGACAGATTAAATATGTCAGGTCCAATGTTTTATTGTCATTTTCAACAAAAAATATAGAAGTCACTATTGCTTGTGCATTCGGTCTAGGCGCCACTTCATGAGTGAATTCTATAATTAATTACTTATTAAATTTTAAGTAATAATGTAAAATATTTTTAAAATTTTTATTTTTACATTTTGTAAATATTCATTTAAAACAAAATTTATATTATTTTACAGTATCGTAAACGATATCAATTTTGGCATCAAAGTAGTGTACAAATATCGTCAATTGACATAACCTTGTAACAACATAAGTTTACAAACAATTTGTTTAATTTATAATTGCTTCGTTTAATTCGTATTGAGACACGACTTGTCAGGAATGCATTCTCACAGCGGCAGACTATTATGTTTACAAAATTGGATAATTATTTTTCAAGAAGTATTCGCTGCCATTTATTGCATATTGTATAATGTGGCTTGGCCCGTAATCATCACCCATGTATTATTTTGATGGAAAAATTATTCAGTGTGAAAATAAGAACTAATTATTTTAACATAATTAACTGAAAAAGTTGTAACGAGCACAGACCAAACCGAAAAGCCAAATCAGATAGATAAATATGTTAAAAAACTTTTTGATTTGGGTACAATAGTTTTTTAAGTTTTTAAGACATTAGTGTATTTTGCTGTGACGTTCATAAGATTTAAGAATAAAATAAATAACGTGTCAATTGCTACTTTTTGAAAATTTTCATGCATTTTATGAAAATGTATATGTGTATACAAAATATTGACATCGATTACATTGCTGCTATTCTGTAAATAGCTGAGTAAGAAAAACTTTCTAATTCATTTAAAAATATCTATCTGATTTGAGAATTGAGTTTTTATCAACAATCTATATGTAGTCTAGGTACTACAACAGTTTCAAATAACGGAATCTAAATTATTATTTATTAGCGCTAACCCACGGAGAAATTAGGTTTCATTTTTATCATTTTATTGTGTTATTGAATTGTCTGCGTATAATGTTGTCACATATAACATTGTCAAAATTAAACTAGCTTTGTTTGACGTCGGAACGTTTCTATTCCAGTGTCACGAAATTAATGAAACCCGAATAAATCAATACAGCAGTTTTAATTCTTTGAGAACAAATATAAAATCATAAAAATGATACCTAATTAGATTTATTGATCATTTCGCGTGCAAGTACAATTTATTCCGAAGTCATCTTCACAAGATCAAATATATTTGACCAATTTTAATTCTAACCGACCGCTATGCGTCGATAGAGGTGCTCATAACATCGAGCGCCGAATTCTATTACGAAATGTCCAACTAATGTTAACTCTACCGTTATTCGTAAGTCATTTAAGAAACCGATTCAAGAGAAGTATATTTGCCGGGCCTCCGACGGCGACTGTTCCATCGGGCAGTATGGGCATTTCAATCTGTAATACAGAAATGTGTCTTATTAAATACATAGTTTCATAACAATTTTTTTTAAGTGATAACAATATATGTTTTTACGTCGAGAGTATTTTTAGGAGTGATATGTGGTAAGTTAAAGTATTTTAGTGTGGCATTTCAAGTGCTCAAGGAATTTTATATAATTAAAGTAGCATACAGTCCATCGCATGATAAATGCCATGCATGGACATATTCAACCCCAGATACGACAAGTCTTACCTGGGGCAGACCACTGATGCGTTATAATATTCCAGATGAGTATGTTTACCTAAGTAGCAGTATGTTTACCTAGTAAGCAGTGCTTGCCACTGCTGTTATAAAACAGAAATAGGTGCCTCCTGAGTTAAAAAAAGGGTTCTATGAGCTTAAAAATCAAACCATCACACAAAAATAGATGCTTTTGGAGTCGAATAACAAGTGTTTCATTACCATAAACACTATATATACCATTAATGTCGGGAGTAGATAGCTTCGCACACCAGTATCCCGAAAAATATTCAACCTTTTGGATGGGTAAAGGCTATTTAATTCAATTGGGGAGGTAGCGTGAAGTAGTTCTTGCGTTTCAGTAAAAGGCTGTGGTTGCCGGCTCACTTATACATGAGGCGACCTATCTTAGTCCTTGGAAGTAACAATGCATCTGTACGGTGTTCGACCGTGTGACTGTCCTATATGAAGTTGCTTACAGATATCCATGAACGGAAGTAACCACTTACCATCAGGTAGAGTGCATGCTCGTATGCTACTTTTTTTTAACCCAACTTATTTATCAGTATGAAGTAGTATAAGTAGTGTTCATCTGATAAAAAGAAAGGATATTAATCTGACGCTCATGTAACATAGACAGTGTTCATCTGAAAGGGTACTAATTTGACGCTCGTAGCTAGATCGATGCATGTAAACTATCATAGTTTACAGTGCTCGGTATCAGTACGTCAGGGTACTAACTTGACGCCCATGGCGAGCTTGTTGAGCGCGTCCCGCGAGATGACGTGTCCGCAGAGCAGGCGCATGGGCGGGTTGTGCTCGGACGCCTGCTGGCGCAGGATGGGGCACGCGAACACCGAGTGGTAGCCGCCGCCGTCCTCGCCGAGGTCCACCTGGGAAACGACCAATTGAGGGTTTTTGTTACATGGCTCATTATTACTCCATTTGTATTTTTGAAGCGAAGTCACATAGGCGGTGATTTGATATTAGCAAATTTTTAAAGATCTGTCATGTTGGATGACGTCACAATTCACAGAAGTCTACGCCCATAGTTCTCGCGGGCGATTGTTCGATATTAAAAATGAGATTCTTGTAAGCAACTGCATTGCATTTCTCTCGCCATGTAATTTTGATGATTCATTTCCAATGCCTAATCATAGAATGTCACTTCGGCAGCTGAAAATGTTATATCAAACCAGCGATATGGGAGTATATTCAACTCGAGCGACATTATTACGATCTCCGCGTCAAGCTCATTATGTTGTAGAGAAGTTATAATGGCGGTGTCACTTCGAGCGACATTATACGGGAGTATGTTCTCCATTTTGAACAGCAGCTCATCATCGGACCTGGTAGCTATGCCTAAACATTATATGGGAGTATGATCTCCACATCAAGCGGCAGCTCATCATACCGTAACTAGCAGCAATATGGGAGTACGTTCACCTCCAGCGGCAGCTCGTCATCGGACCAGGCAGCTATGGCCAAACATTAAATGGGAGTATGAGCGGCTGCTCATCATATTTAATTAAAACTATGATATGATCCTATTCATAGCAACGATATGGGAGTACGTTCACCTCGAGCGGCAGCTCGTCGTCGGACCAGGCGGCGATGACGTGCGGGTGCGACATCTTGGCGCGGATGTCGTGCAGCGCGGGCAGCACGCGCGCGCCGGCCACCACGGCGCCCGCCAGCGGCGACAGCGGCGCCAGCCGCAGCAGCGCGCACGCCTCGCGGACGAACACCTCCGCCGCTTCCGCGCCTGGAACGTAACACACGTAATTAATGGATGACCCCTTGGCGTTGTTTAATGAAACGTTAACGTCGTCATATTTCACGGCAACGTATTTTAAAACATGTTAGCATTACTAAGTAACATTGACGTCGGTGTAATGGATTCAGGAATAAAATGACAAAAAGGAATGCAAAAATATGAGTTTATATACGGATTAATTACATAATTACCCAACTTTCAGAACCATATGAATGTCAAATATATCATATATATAAATGAATGTCAACCATAAAGACATTTGTTCAAAAATTTAGTAGTTAATTTAAACTTCATTGAACAAAACACGTGTGTTTTGCTGTTTTTGTTTACGTAACACTACTGCAGGAAGCCTGCAGCCGATCAATGCCTGCCGAGATATGACAGTGTGTACCGGTACGAGACGGTGAATCGATGCATGCCGGTACATGGCGATACTTAGTGCTACGGCGAATCATACTGGAACCGGATGTTGTGTAGCAACGCTCGTGCCGCGTCGCGTGCGCCGGGAACACCGCGCGCGTGCTCGATTGCAACCGCGTTAGGACAAGGGTACGGGACACACACCGAGCGCCTTGAGGTCCAGCAGATGGCGGTAGTGCGCGGGCG